>SNQJ01S0086201.1:0-17717 GCA_010110895.2 Picea sitchensis | reverse complement strand
TTGCCGCATGTTCTGCCAGCTGTGAAGCCATATGGCTTCAAAAGTTGTTAACAGGTCTATTCGACCTAGAGATGGAAGCAACCACGATCCTATGTGATAACTAGAGCTGCATAAAGATGACAAAGAATCATGTATTTCATGATAAGTCGAAACACATAGAGATCCGATACCATTACATCCGTGACATGGTGGAGAGAGGAGCCATAAAGCTCCAATATGTAAACACAGATGAATAGGTTGTCGATGTGTTGACCAAGCCTCTATCTTGTGTAAAGTTTGAGCACTTTCGAGATAAGCTTGGTATAGTCCGAAAAGACCTCCCTCGAAAGGGGGAGTATTGCTGTGTTGAGATACGCCAACCTAGTACTGTGCTTCCAGCTTAATAGCTGTGACGTAAAGCCAGTCTAGTACTGTGCTTCCAGCTTAATTGCTGTGTTGAGATACGCCAACCTAGTACTGTGCTTCCAGCTTAATTGTTGTGACGTAAAGCTAGTCTACTACTCTGCTTCCAGCTTAATTGCTGTGTTGAGATATGCTAGTCTAGTACTGTGCTTCCAGCTTAATTGCTGTGTTGAGATACGCCAGCCTAGTACTGTGCTTCCAGCTTAATTGCTGTGACGTAAAGCCAACCTAGTACTGTGCTTCTAGCTTAATTGCTGTGTTGAGGTATGTCAGCCTAGTACTGTGCTTCCAGCTTAATTGCTGTGACGTAAAGCCAATCTAGTATTGTGATTCCAACTTAATTGCTGTGTTGTGATTCTAGCTTAATTGTTGTGTAGTGTGCCAGCCTCGTGCTGTGATGATGAGCCAACCTTGTGCTGTGATGATGAGCCAACCTCGTGCTTTGATGATGGGCCAACCTCGTGCTATGGTGATGTGCCAGCCTCGTGCTGCGATGATGTGTTGCCGGCTTAAGTGCTGTGATGCCAACCTCGTGCTGATGACATGCCAACCTCGTGCTGTGATGATGTGCCAGCCTCGTGCTGTGATGATGTGTTGCTAGCCTCGTGTTGTGTTGCCAGCCTTTGTGCTGTGATATTGTTGCTCTTGATGTTGTATCAGCCTTGTGCTGTTATTGATGATGATGATGTATTAGTGTTATACTAATCCATGTTGATGTAGTTGATGATGATGATGCCACTTCAGCCTCTTGCTGAAGATGATGACGATGATGATGCCACTTCAGCTCCTGAGTCCTTGCTGAAGATGATGATGATGTTGATATTTAAGCTTTAATGCTGAAGATGATGATGACGACGTTACCTTAGCCTCATGTCGATGAGGATGATGATGCTACTCTAGCTCCATGTTGTGTTGATGATGCTCCACCCTCTGTGCTGTGTTGATGATGAGAAAAACTTTCGATGATTTATAGATACACCAGCCAGTGTTCCAAGATGATATTGATGATGCTGTCCTCTCACCCACCTGATGCTGTCCTCTCTCTTGCCTGATGCTGTTGTAGAATACCCTTATTGTTAAGGGGGAGTGTTGAAATAATGTAACTGCAAAGTGTATTCTAATTATTATTGTTGAATTATTCATTAGATCAATCCCCTATTGCAGATTGATCATGTCGGCTATTGTAAAAGACCAAATTCCCTTTTGCGGATTGGTCAAAACATAATTGTAATAAGCAGAATAAGAAGTTGGCCCTGCCAGTGAAGAGACACCTCTGTGCACACGTGCCAGAGTTGTATAAATAAGGAGGCCAACGCCTCATTTAAACACACACTCACTTGTTCATTGAGAAGCAAGTTTCGGAGCTGCAGTTGGAGAAGAGAGAGAGAGAGAGAGAGAGAGGGACATTCTTGGGAGAGGACTTTCTGTATTTGTTTGAGTTATCTCTTGGCATTGTATTGGCTATCTATAATAAGGAAGTTTTTACTAGGTTTTCTCCCCCATGAGGGTTTCCCAGGATAAATTATGTGTCTCTTGTGATTGTGTATTTCTCGATGATCCTATCTTATGCTATTGTTATCTAGTGAAATGCAAAGAACTCTAATAATAGCTTAAACCTTAACAAGATGAGGCAGCTAACCAGGAAGAATGGGGAGTAGGATCTACTTCAATCACAAAGGGAGTAGCCAGTGAGTCAAATTGGACAACATTTTTTGCTTCAGTGGTCGAGGATGCAGCCAGTCAGGAGGATTGGAAGCAAGATTTGCTTTGATAACAACTAGTCAAGGGGATCCATTCATCATAGTGACAGAGGGAGTAGCCAATCAGGAGGACTGGAGTGCAACTATGGGAGCAGATACAGTACAAGAGACAAAGTCACTCCCAGGATGCGAGGGAGAGCTACTTCTAGTATTGGAGGTACATCCAGATGTTGGAGGATGGGATACCTCTCTTGCTAAGAGGGAGTGTTGATTTTTGTAGCTTCGAGAGGTATTCCCACAAGAGGCCAAGTTGTCAGGGATGTGGGAATCTTTGTTGGCACCAGATTAGCCTTTTGTTTCAGTGAAATCGGCCCCGGAATGAGGCCAGGTCCTCATGGGCAAGTTGATGGGCTATGTGGGCTTGTGATGGAGTTTCACACCCACAAAAGGAGAATAAAATATTCTAATTAATTGTTGAGTTTAGGAAGGGCTCCTAAACTCACTCATTAGACTTGTATACAAAGGAGAGAATTCATTGTGAGATTGTGCATAATGGAGTTAGCATAAGTGAGAGTGCACTAGGAGCTTGGAAATTTCAGCAAGGGAAATTTTGCAATTGTGGCAAATCTGGCCTAGAGTTTGACGATGAATTTTTGGTTTTGTTTTTAGCCAAGGAAGGCTTTTTCTTCAATCGAGAGAGGGCACACGTGTGGGAAGAAAGAGGAGTAGGGCCGTACGTGTCAGAGAGGAGTACAGGTTGTACATGTGAGGAGAAAATAGTCGCACATGTGAGGTAAATCATTCGCACGTGTGAAGTTTTAAAGGCTGCACGTGTGAGGGAATTTTCTGGGCAGATTAGCAGTTCGTATAGGTTGACGTCAACAATTGTACAACCGACGTCAACAAGCTGTACATGTGGTAGCAACAACAAATTTGCAGGCATAGGTTTTTTTGGGTATTTTGCTGAGTTTGCATTTTGCTGATTTTTTTGTTTTTGAGGTGGACAAGGTTGTCCTAGATTTGGTCAAAGTGTGTTGACTAGGAGGGTTGGTTTTTCCCTCGGATTTTCTAAATTTGATAAAGTTTACAGAACAAAAATTTGTGTCTGATTTGTGTTGATGATTCATCTCTGATCTTTTGTGTTTCTGCTGCATATAAAATCAATCAATAATTTTCAGTGTAAAATTGTTCAGTGATAACGTGTAGGGTGTTACTGTTACATCACTAGGAATCAATTTTCAGATTTAAAAATTAGTCACATAGAGGTTTATGTGAAAATTGACATGGTATTAGAGCTTGGGATTTGAAGAGAAGGGGATCATCTTTGAGACACATAGTTGCTATAGTTGGTTGCAGATTTCTTGTTTTGTTCTCGGCAAGTCAAGATGGTGAACACATTGAAGCTTGAGGACATGTTGGAAGGGGCAACAAACTTCTGGGCTTGGAAGGCTAGGGTTCTTCTCTTGTTGGAGGAGAATGACCTCGAAGAGTATGTTGAGGATGTGGTTCCTAGCCCGACTGATCTAGTAGATTTCCATAAAGAGCTTCAAATGGAGACATGTTAGTAGATATGTGATAGGTGGTATCATACCACCATTTTGCTAGAGGAAGCCACTTCACCCATTGAGATTGCATGTCTGAAGAAAAACAATGGAGATAACCCTTTAAACATTTGTTAACTATTTCCATTTGACCATCTGTTCGTGGATTATACGCTGAACTCATAGCTAGTGTTGTTCCACTCATCTTCCGTAACTCTTTCGAAAAATTTCTTGTGAATTTTGGAGCTTTGTCACTTATTATTACTTTAAGAAATCCATGAAGTCTATGAATTTCCTTCATGAACACTTTTGCCACTTGGCTTGCACTATATGTACTTTGAATTCCACAAAAATGTGCATGTTTTGTGAGTCTATCCAGGACCACAAAAATGCCATCCTGACTTTGGTAAACTTGTAATGAAGTCCATTGATATTTCTTCCTATCTTTGATTAGGTATGTGTAAAGGTTGAAGTAACATTGGAGCCTTGACTCTCTCGCTTTTATTTATTTGGCACACCTGACATTCTCTTACAAATTTTTGAATATCTTTCTTCATTCCTTCCCCAAAAAAGTCTTTTTTGATCCTTTGATATGTTGTAAGGAACCTTGAATGGCCCACCATCGAAGAGTTGTGAGACTCCCTTAATTTTTGTTGCTTCAACTTTGATTGAGGGCATATAAATATTCGACCCTTGTACTAAAGGATATCACTCTTCCACTCTTGATGTTCCATAGAGCTCTTCCCTTCTTTTAGACATTGTATTTTCTGTCTAGTACTATTGTCATCTTTCCATTAATAGTGAGCTTCTTCCAACCACATAGGAATGGAAGATGTAATGGAATATAAAATGGAGGCTTCATCTATTTTGGAAATGGCATCTGCTACCACATTGACCTTTCCCTTTTTGTAAATTATTTCAGAATCAAACCCTTGCATTTTTGTTGCTCTTCCCATGTTAATCTTTGCTCCAAAAAGTACTTTAGGCTATCATGGTTTGTCTTCAATTTAAAATGCCTGCTAATGAGATATTGTCTCCATTTTTTTTTTGCATGTAAAATCGCTGCCATTTCTTTTTCATATCTAAATTTCACCAAGTTTTTTCCCTTCAATCGTTTACTTTCAAAAGCCATTGGTCTCCCTTCTTGCATCAATATTGCTCCAATTCTTTGTTGTGATGCATCATATTCGACTATGAATGTTTTACCAAAATTTGGCCTTGCTAATACTGGTGTAGAAGACATAGCATCCTTTAAGAGTGAGAATATGAAGGTAGCATCTTCATTCCATACAAATGGAATTTTCTTCAAGAGAGATGTGAGTGGGCCTGTAATGCGTGCATAATTCTTAACAATTTTCGATAATATCTTGTAGGACCCAAAAATTCCTCTAAGACTCTTGATGTTCTTAGGAATAGGCCATTTTGTGATAGTTTGAATCTTTTGAGGGTCCACCTTAGGGTGTTTTTTAAGGATTCAAATATTATGGCTATGTAGTGTTCTAGGCGACTATTTCGGCTTGAAAAGTCATACATATAGATATGTAGGTGAATGTTCAATAAAAACATATAATTTACTACTAAAACTTGTAAAATTTTGGCGAATATTATCAATTTAATCATATTTATGTAAAAATTAGGTGAAATTTTAATCAAATTGGTAAATACTTTTTTCAGAAAATGGCCAAAAAATAGCCAATTGGGGAAATTGTACCCCTAAAAAATACCTTGGTCCATCTTGATCCCTTCTCATGAAACCATATGACCCAAATTCTCTACTTCTTGTTTTCCAAAAGCACATTTGGACCTTTTTACTTACAATTGATTGTTTTCAAGAATTTGTAGGACTTTATCCACATGTTCAATGTGTTCTTCCCATGATTTTCTATAGATAAGTATATCATCAAAGAAAACCAACACAAACTTTCTAAGACGGGGTTTGCAAAATTTGTTAACAAGGCTTTGGGAATGTGTTTTAAAAGTTGTTTTGGGAATGTCTTCTTCTCTTAATCTAATTTGGTTGTATTCTCATTTAAGATCGAACTTTGTGAAATAAACCACTCCATGAAGCTCATCTAATAGATCATCAATTTTTGGAATAGAGAATTCATCCTTGATGGTGAATTTGTTTAGATCTCTATAATCTGGACACATCCTCCAGGTATTATCTTTTCTTTTCACCATCACTACTACAATTGAAAAGAAACACCTGTTTGGTTTCATAATATTTGCATCCAACATGTCTTGTACAATTTTCTTTGTCTTCTCTTATTGTTGATGTGGACATCTATAAGCCCTTTCATTATGAGGAATACTTTCAAGTTTATTTCAATTTGATGTTCATGCTCTCTAGATGGAGGTAGCCCCTTAGGAGTTTCTTGGAAGACCTTATGATGCTTTTTCAAGGTACATTTTGATTCCTTTCGAATATTTTTATCTTCCTGCTTCACTTCCATAGAATAACGTCTAACCAGAGCTCCACTACTACCCTTTTTAAGGAGATTTTCCATTCTATGAGAGGTAATGACTTGAGAGGGTGCATATTTTAACCTTTTGGGTTCATATTGAGTTCCTTCCAATTCAAAACTCATGAATAATTCATTATAGTTTGTAGAAACTGTACTTAGTGTTCTCAACCGTTGTATCCCTAGAACAAATTCTAATGGGAATGGCATACATTGGGCTTGCTAAGTTATATTCTCCCATACTAAATGTAATGCTAGGGATTTTTCCTTCACAATCAATACTACCCTGTTAGCAACCAAAACTTGAAAATTTGTCATTGGATACACAAAACAATTGAGGTGCTCTGCTAATATTTTATCAATGAAGTTATGGGTACTACCTGAATCAATAAAAAGTATGATCTTTTGCTTCTTAATGTATCCTACAATCTTAAGGGTTTGAGGTGCTAACAAACTTGCCAATGCATGAACACACACATGTTAGAGTCAATGTTGTGCAAAATTTCTACATCTTTTTCCTTCTCTTTTAAGTTCACAAGTTCTTCATCACCCATTTGTGTAGATGCCTCCATTTCCTCCTCATCGTTATTTTTCAAAGTGAACAATTGTGTTTCTTGACATTTATGCCCTTTTGACCATTTACTGTTACAACAAAAGCATAGTCCTTTTGCTCTTCTTTCATCCATTTCCTTTTGTAATATTCATGTAGGTTGAGGTAGGGTTGCCCTATGAGGCGCAAATCAATCTCTACTTCTTGTGTATGTTCCAGTGGTAGACTTGTGTGTAGCCCTATTCTTGGCTTGAATATGATGAGTAAATTGCATAGCTTCCATAACATTTTCGGGATGTTTTAAGCAAAGCTCATGTTTAATTTCTTCTTTCAATCCACCCATGTAAGTTTCCAACAAATGTTCGTTGCTTATGTTATCCACCCTTGTGGCCGATACTTGAAATTTTGAATTATAATTTTCAACATCATCTAAGTTCTTGATTCTTGTCAATTGACTAAAGTATTCTTGTTCCCAAACTTTTCCATATTGTGCTTCTAAGTCTCTTGTAAATAAACCCGATAGAATGATACAAATGAGTCTTCTTTTGAACTACCCATTAATACCATTGATAGGGTTTTGTTTGAAAGTACAAAGTTGCTAAGGAAATTCTTTGCTTGTTGTCTGTAATATTATGCAATTCAAAGTATTGCTCTATTTGGTTCACCCATATAAAGACATATGTTCCATTAAAGTTCCTTAATTTAACCTTGGAAAAGTTGATACCCTTAGAAACCCATCCATGATTAGCTCCAATATGAGAGTTAACTTCTTTTGGCATATGCTTATTAATGAAAGGTTGTTCAACATAAGTACTACTTTTATTGTCATGAGTCCCGTCAGTCACATTATCACTTTTAGGGAGTCTCTCATCTTGGGACTTTATGAGCCTAGCCACCATTTTCTATTCCACCTTTTGATCCATCTTCTGTTCCATTTGTTCCCTATTTTGATCCAACTTCTGTTTCATGAGTCCCTTTGGTCACACTATTACTTTTAGGGAGCCTCTCATCTAGGGTTTGTATGAGCTTGGCCACCAACTTCTGTTCCATCTATTCTATCTTTTCATCCATTTTCTTTTCCATTTGTTACCTATTTTGATCCATGTTATTTTCCATTTGTTGTATTCGTCTTTGCGTGTTTACCAAATCATCATTTGTTATTGACTCATTGCTCAATTCGTTAAATTGGTTCTCTAATTTGGATAGTTAGTTATGTATTTCTTCACTTTCTTCATGAGTCATGGTTGAGCTCTCTGGAGGTTTAATTGGTGTAGAATTTTTTACACCGCCCTTTACCATGTGGGATAAGAATAATATTTATCTATAGTTCTAAGATGGGTCAATAGTAGCTGGTAGGGCTATTGCTATCGTAGTGAGATGCTTCAAGAGTATGTGTCTGCTCTCCCTATCCCATTTAAGCCAAGACTATAAAAAAACTCAATACTCGCTGGGCGATGCCGTTAAGCCATTATTTATGTCATTTAGCCTTTATTGATCTATCAAAGTAAAGCAGTTGGTATCAGGTTCACCTATGATTTACGAGATTCGGGTTCATTCAACCTTTTTTCTATTTCCAAAGCCCGCTCCCGTCTTTGTGCCCTTACAGTCTCCTCGTAACTAGGCATTGTTTAGTTGATGTCTTAGTGGCATCTGCACCCATGTCCTAACCAGTCTGACTATTAGTCCCTCTACGTACATGTATTCCATTATAGATTCTCCTTCCGGTTCTTCAGAATTCCACTACTCGATAAGAAATAGATAGAGGTGCTTTAGCATAGCGAGTGTTCTCCCTTTCCTGTAAGGCAGGGTATAGATCGATCGTTTGCACACACTAATTGCTTGCCAACTCATAAGTAGTAAGGAAATAAATATACTTCGTTACACTAAGGCTAAAGCTTGTATTTTAATTTTACCACACTTTTTCAATCATCCCAAACAAATCTTCTAATCAAATTTATGTCAATTGTAAGTTATATACCTTTAAAACCTTGATTTGGAGACTGTTTTGAAGAACGACGTTGCACCTGATATAGATTTGAAATTTCTACACCTCTGATTTTGAAATTTCGGTTTGTGGTAGCTTGATATGTCTTCTCTACAATACCACAAGTTTGATTAAATTTTGATGTGCCAAGAGAAGGTTATGGTAACTTTCCCAAAACTTGCTGATTTTTTCCTTTTCAAAGGAGTGAACTTGTGCGGAGTGCCACGTGTTCAATTTTTCAGATCTACTTTCGAAATTTTAACTTGAAATACTATGGTCTGTACTTTTTCCAATAAAACAGGTGGCACTCAATTTGAATCTTTATAGAATCAGATATGATTGTTTTGTTAAAATTTCTCTTAACCAGATAAGTGTGTTATGTATTCTTTAACTTTATAGCATTAAAACAATAACCATAACAATAAGGATCACTGAAAGAAAGACATCCACAACATTACACAATATTTATCCTGGGAAACCCTCGTGGGGAAGAAAACCCAGCAAAACTTCTTTAGCATAGATTCTTCAACAAGACAATATCTCTACAGGAGAGATCTCACCATAACAGAATATAAACTAGAAGACCTTTGACCATAACAAAGTAATGCACCACTAGACCAAGATAGGTCACCAAGACGTCTTCTTCTTGTCACTGGTTTTCCTCCTCAAACTTGCTCACTGTAATCTTGAGCTAAAGAGCTTGTGTGTTGTGTTCTTCAAATGAGGCATTGAGGCCTCTTATAAATACAAGTTGGATTTCCCTAAATTAGACGAGGGTCGACTTGACAATTTCACCCTTTAATTTACATTTGACTTTTTGCCAAAGCTCAATAGGATCGATTTTTGCAAATACAATATAATAATGTCTCTTAGGGTTCTGTCATTACAAATATAATAAGAATATCTTCTAAAGCTACTCAACCTTCAACACTCCCTCTTAGCAAGGAAGGTATTCTTTCGGCACGATCATCACGACTGCTTCTGCACTTCTGTACACATGATCATTGACTTGTTGACTTCCACAAATCTATACCAAAGAAGTTTTGTAACCACGTCATGCATCCAGGGTCTTCAACAACATCACATCTTTACTGAACTTCAACTCACCAACTCATACAAAGTCTGGTATCTAGTTTTTGAGAACTAGTAACTAGGCGTACCGGACTTTTGCCACAACTCACTAGAGTAGCCTCTGCATACCAAACTTTTGCCAACGCTCACTGGAGTAGTAGTAACTTGTTAGTTCACACAAAATCTAATATCTAGTTTGTGAGAACTAGTAACTAGGTGTACCATACTTTTGTCGAACCTCACCGGAGTAGCCTCTGCGTACCAGAGTTTTGCCAAAGCTCACTGGAGTAGCAATAACTCGTTAGTTCACACATAATCTGACATCTAGTTCGTGAGAACTAGTAACCAGGCGTACCATACTTTGCTGAAGTTCATTGGAGCAACCTCTACATACTAGACTTTTGCTGAAGCTCACTGGCGTAGCAGTAACACTTAGTGCCAACCCTTTTTCATGTTGGATTATTTCCACATGTCTCAATGCCAACCCTTTTTCATGTTGGATGAGTTTCACCTGTCTCAGTGCCAACCCTTTTTCATGTTGGATGAGAATACCCCCTTTGAAGAGGGATCACATGCAACCTTGGAAATGCATCAACACCCAACATCCCCTTACAAGGGACGTCCTTCTGGACCACACCAAGCTTGTCTTTGAAATATACAAACTTCACTCTCGACAGGGGCTTGGTCAACACATATGCTACTTGCTCATCTGTGGCAACATAGTGGAGCTTCACTGCTCCCTTCTGTACCATCTCTCTAATATAATGGTACCTAATCTCGATGTGCTTGGACTTGTCATGGAACACCGGGTTCTCTGACAACTTCACATAACTTTGGTTGTCACACAAAATGAAAGTCGCCTCTAACTCGAGATCAAACAAACCTGCAAGTAGCTTCCGAAGCCACACTGCTTCACTACATGCTGAATATGCAGCTATGTACTCAGCCTCAACCATACTAAGTGCCACACTAGTCTACTTCCTACTAAACCATGAGATCATAGCTGATCCCAACCTAAAGCAACATTCGAATGTATTCTTCCGGTCCTCAACACTACTGGCCCACTCTGAATCAGTAAAGCCTTGTAGGCTTATCTCACAATCTGAGGCATACTTGAGACCATAATCAATTGTACCCTTCATGTACCTCATCACATGTTTTGCCGCAATCAAGTGAATGTGTCTTGGCTCAACCATATACTGACTCGAGTGTTCACCGCAAAACATATATCTGGCCTCGTGTTTGTTAAGTACATTAACGAACCAATTATTTGTCTATACAAGGTGGCATCTACAACCTTTGAAGATGTATCACCCAACAACTTCTAATTTGTCACCATCGGAGTAGGCATGGCTTTACAACCCATCATTCCAAATCTCTTCAGAATTTCTACTGCATATTTTCCTTGGTTACGGAAAATGTCACACTGTCTCTGCCATACCTCCAAACCTAAGAAATAGTGCATCATACCTAGGTCTTTCATCTCTAACTCAGCAGTAAGCTTCCTCTTACTTTCATTAATGAGCTTCTCAACACTTGTTAGGAACAGGTCATCCACGTACAATAGCAATATCATTGGTCCTCCATTCACGATCTTGAAGTAAAGGTTGGAGTTTTCTTTACTCTTGGTAAAGCCCAAGCTCATCAGGAAGTTGTCAATTCTTCCTTACCATGCTCTGGGTGCTTGCTTTAACCCATACAAAGCTTTCTTCAATCTACACATGTGTCTTACTATCATGTGTCTCAAATCCTTGTGGCTGCTCCACATACACTTCCTCTTCTATTACACCATTTAGAAAGGCAGTCTTCACGTCCATCTGGTGTACCTTCCACTTCATCTTGGCTGCTAGTGCAAGTATGGTTTTGATTGAAGTATATCTTGCCACAGGAGCAAATGTCTCCTCATAATCAATTCCTTCTTTCTGGGAGAAGCCACGTGCTACGAACCTTGCCTTGTATTTCTTGATACTTCCGTCTGTTGAATGCTTCGTCTTGTAAATCCACTTGGAACTTACAACTGTCTTTTCTTTAGGTCTAGGAACCACATCCGAAACATCATTCTTTACTATGGACTGATATTCTTCAACCATGGCATCCTTCCATTCTTTCTTCTCTGCAGCCTCTTCATAACAAGTAGGCTCTGCATCAATGATGTCACTTAACGATGCCACGTAACTAGAGTATGATTTTGGTCTCTTGCTTTCTCTAAAGGTTCCATCTGGGGCACCATACTTTTCTGTGTCCTGAATGATTTCACAAGCCCAAGCTGATCTTCTCTTCCTAGACTTCTCTTGAGGGACATCCTCAAGTCTTTGTGGTTCTGCCATGTCACGATCTTCGGGATCACATTCTTCTTGTGCAATATTCTTGTCTCCCTCTGCATCTGCAATTCTGGGAGCTATAGGCTCCTCATCATGAATCTCATCTGAATGGTTTTGTCTTGACCTACTGAAAGCTGCATTCTCATCGAAGGTAACATCTCTGCTGGTCTCAATTTGACGGTGACCAGGGATGTAAACTATATACGCCTTCGATGTCTCACTGTATCCAACAAATATGCACGTCTTGCCTGAAGGGTCCAACTTTGATCTCTTGTCCTTGGGGACATGCACATATATCGGACATGCAAATATCCTCATGTGGCTGACCTCTGGCTTTTCACCTGTGAACATCTCTTCTGGTGTCTTGTTCCCAAGTACACGGTGGGGACTTCTGTTCTGTACATATACGACAGTTTTAGCAGCTTCTACCTACAAATGCATTGGAAGGTCTTGGTCATGAATCATGGCCTTTACTGCTTCCATGATTGTATGGTTCTTCCTCTCTGCCACGCTACTCTGTTGAGGATTGTAGGGAGTAGAGAGCTCCCTCTTAATTCCAACTTCTTTACAAAATGCTTTGAATTCATCTGAAGTGAATTCTCCTCCATTATCTGATCTTAGGATTTTGATTTTCTTTTCCGACAGATTTTCAATAAGAGCTTTGAACTCTTTGAACTTGTTGAATACTTCATTCTTGGCTTTCAAGAAATAAATCCAAGTTTTACGTGAGTAATCATCAATAAAAGAAACATAGTATACATACCTGCTAAGGGAGGTGGCTGACACAGGTCCACACATGTCTGAATGTATGATGTCCAACACTCCTTTGGCTTTGCTATCACTGTTTGGAAATGGTTTCTTCACGCTCTTGCCTTGTGCGTATCCCTTGCATATGCCTTCATGGTCCACTTGGATTTCTGGGAAATCTGCCACCATCTTGCTCACGATCGGTAAGGCTTTGTAATGTATGTGAGCAAATCTCCTATGGCATAGTTCACTTGGAGTAATTGTACTGTGTGCTTATGCGGATACCGAGTGTCCCTTCAACTTGTATAATCCTCCTTCTTGGACACCAATCACTACATCATCATCAATTGATTTTCCTTTTGGCCACATACGTACTTCACCACCAATAAATGCAACTTTGAATCCTCTCTCATCTAAAGATGAGATGGAAAGGAGATTTTTCTTCAAACTGGGTACAAACAAGACGTTCTTCATCTTCATAGGTTTTCTAGATTCTAACTTGTAGGGTGCTTCTCCTACACCTTTGATGGGATATTGATAGTCATCACCAAGCTTCACTTTGTGAGGTGAATCTTTCTCAACTAGATTTGATAGAATCCTTGAAACCGGTCATGTGCTTAGAAGCACCACTATCAATAAGCCATGTGTCACTTCCATGAGTGACTGTACGTATAAGAGCTGAGATCAATACGTATTCTTCTCTTGTGTCTTCTTCCTTGGATTTATCATGATCATCTTTTGTGGCATGAGCATGATGTCTTTTATACTCTCCTTTTCTGACTTGATTTTTTGATTGGGGACAATGTATGGCAATGTGTCCCATCTTCTGACAGATGTAGCATCTATAATTTGAGAAGTCCTTGAACTTCGGTGTCTTTTGAGGTCCATGGGGTTTCTTGTGTGAGTGTACTTCCTTCTTTCTCTTTCTCTTTCTGACATGAGTTGCTAGGGCTTGATTTTCTTCTTCTCCTAGTTTCTCTTCTCTTGCTGCCAACCTTGCTTCTTCATGAGTACAATCCTCCCATAGTCTTCTGAATTTCGTTAGCTTTCTTCTTGAGAAAATACCTTGAATGAATGATTCCCAAGATCTGGGGAGACCATTCATAGTAGTCATCACAAACTTAGCTTCTTTGATTGTGTCTCTAATGGCTTCAAGATGCTCCTTGATCTGAGACACCCTTGTGAAATATGATTGGATAGTTTCTGAACTCTGCATCTTCACATTCTTGAGTTGTGTCCTCAAGGTCATCTTTCGATTGATATTCTTGCCTTCAAACAATCGGGATAGGGCATCGATCATCTGCTTGGGAGTTGGTAGTGACGAGACGTGAGGGATCAAGTGATCCTTGATAGAATCGGCAATGATTCTCTTTGCCTTAACCATGTCCTTCTTATGCTTAGCTTTGGCCTCATCTCCCTCTGGCTCCGAAACTTCTTCCTTGACAAGATTTTCTAGGTCATTCTCGAAGAGAATGAGCATTACACTATACTTCCAGGCTCGGAAGTTATCAGCTCCCTCAAGCTTCTCATCAAGCTTGGTGCTAGGTGCCATCTTGCCCTTGAACAAAAATATAATAAGAATTTTTCAAAGAACAAGGGTTATGGACTTACTAGAGAGAGCAACTGCCAAGACGTCTAGGGTTTTATGAGAAAACTCTAAATTTTAAAACTTTGAATTTTGGACTTCTGCTTAGGGGGAAAGGTGCGCCTTCCTAAGGCGAGCTCCTTGGTGGCTTCAAATTCACAAGAATCCTCCAGAAAATGAGTGACGTCACCTTCTAGGCTTTGGCAGTTGTGACAACTGCAGTGGTTGCAGCAGTTGCAGCGGCAAAACTTTTTTAACCTGAGAAACTTCTCCCAGGGAGAGGTGCGCTAGGGTAAAATGAGTCTTCTGGTGGTCTTAGCTTTCCCAACGAATTTCTGTAGAATGTGCAAATGAATTCTTTAAGGTTTGCTCTGATCCCATGTTAAAATTTCTCTTAAGCAGATAAGTGTGTTATGTATTCTTTAATTTTATAGCATTAAAACAATAACCATAACAATAAGGACCACTGAAAGAAAGACATCCACAACATTACACAATATTTATCTTGGGAAACCCTCGTGGGGAAGAAAACCCAACAAAACTTCTTTAGCATAGATTCTTCAACAAGACAATATCTTTACAGGAGAGATCTCACCATAACAGAATATAAACTAGAAGAACTTTGACCATAACAGAGTAGCGCACCACTAGACCAAGATAGGTCACCAAGACGTCTTCTTCTTGTCATTGGTTTTCCTCCTCAAACTTGTGCATTGTAATCTTGAGCTAGAGAGCTTGTGTGTTGTGTTCTTCAAATGAAGCGTTGAGGCCTCTTATAAATACAAGTTGGACTGCCCTAATTTAGATGAGGGCCGACTTGACAGTTTCACCCGTTTAATTTACATTTGACTTTTTGCCAAGGCTCAATAGGGCCGACTTTTACAAATACAATATAATAATGTCTCTTAGGGTTTTGTCATTACAAATATAATAAGAATATCTTTCGAAGGTACTCAACCTTCAGCCTTCAACAGGTTTTTACCCAGAACACTTGTTTGAGATTAGTTTTAGGGCTTGTAAAAAACCATAGCTTCCATAGACAATAACTTGAAAAGTATAGAGAGTCCGAATCCGAAATTTTTACCACATGCACTTCACTATGTCTCCTCAATCTCCCAAAAATTTCGCTTTATGAAGCTTCCGAGAGAAAAAACTTATAGCAGAAATTCCAAGGTGATTCATTTGGGATTAATTTCAGGACTAGTGAAAACCCTAATTTTCACAGCCTATATTTTCAAAAGCATAGCAAACCAAAATCTGAATTTCTTACCACAAGGACTTTGCTATGTATCCCCACTCTCCAAAAGTTTCATGGGCTGAAACTTTCCAGAAAAAAATTATAGCGAAAATGCGATGACTTGTTTGAAGGAGCCAAACCCTAGGATTGTATGCTCTGATACCAAATGGTATGAACCAAATTCCACAAATAGCATAAGAATAGAGAGAAGAAATAACTCCATGCCTTGAGAATGATAGAGTCAATGAATAAGAAGCCACTTTGAGGGGGCAACCTCTTTTTACAATATATCCAATGTGCAAGGCAAGATGCCTATACAAATGAATCTCCTTTATTATAAATAGGAGATAAAGTTAACATGATGTAACATATCACTAAGCTGACCTAACCATAACTAATATACTAATAATGAATGAGGGTTAGGGCCTTAACAACTTTCCTTGCCTAATGCGATGTCTTAGAAGGATTTTCCAGGCTTTGTGGCAGTCAACTACACGAATTGCCCATTTTGCATGGAGTGCCTGCCCTTACGTCCTTGTCTTGATAATCCCCAAACCACCCAATTCTTAGGGGTTACAATAGAGAGCTCAGTTGGCTTTGTGGAATCTAGGCTATTTGTTAGGCTTAGCCCAACGAAAGCTACACAAAGCTTTTTTCCAACCAATCACAAGCTGCCTTAGAAGGGACCCAATAGGAAGAGTAATAGACATGAGTGGCTGCTGGCGCTTTGGTGCGTATTTGACACTTAACAACCAAGGCGGGAGGCTTAGCAACCCACTTGTTCTTTTTTCGCCCTATCCTTTAGACAACTACATCCTAGACATCATGGGGGGAAGCTTGAAAGGCAAAAGGGATGCCTGATAACTTGAAAATTTGCCTTGATTGAATCCAAGACAAGTTAAGGCAGCCAAGCCAGTCAAGCAACGAGGTTTGACTTTGTTTGTAGCGCAGAGTCTTGGTCCATTGGATGCTAGGCCTTGAGGCAGAACAAAAGAGGTCCACACACTCTATAGTAGTTCCAGGACGGGTGGTCGTCAATGAGAGTAAAAAAAGGAATCATTTGCAAAATGACCACTGACCAGTTGCCCCCCTCATTTTTAGGGAGTGGAATTCCTTGGAATTAATCAAGTAGCCAAGAGCTTATGTGGCCATAACATATAGCATAGAAGCTAGGGTATAACTCTGCCTAATGGATTGAAATAATCCAATGCCTTCATATTTATGACGGTTGATAGATAGATAGGTCACAGCATTGGAAAATAGGGTTTCAACCTCTGTTGCATGAAACTCCTAAACTGCCCAGGTACCACTACCGGAAAGTCATGGAAACATGAAAAGGCTTCGGAAACTTCTTGGAAATGCCCAGGTTACCATGAGGGGCATGGGACCCATAGGAATTCTAAAAAATCCTAATCTGTGAAAAATGAAGACAATCTAACCTCTAATTTGTTTTTAAACCTACCTACAAATTAATCTATCATTTTTATTTTTCTTGCAAGATAATGTGTTATTTAAATAAAATTATATATATATATATATATATCATACCTTGTTTTCCTTGATGTACCCATTTGGTGGGGGGTCACATTTCTAGAGTTTATCTTTTTTGGAACTAGTGTACGTTTCCACGTTTTGTGCAACTTAGGTTTCAACACTGTTATCACCCGGAAATTCCCCACTGCAAAACTTTAATGGAGTCTGGATAACATTAGGAAATAAGCCACTGTCACCTTGCGTACTTCCTCTCACTTCGAAGTTAGTGCTTACTAACGTAAGGGGGGTATTTCTAAATAATTCTAGTAGTCAACTCTAAGTCAAACGTTGATCAATGGCACACAAAATAGAAACAAGCACTTGGTGTCCTAAATAAATCTGCAACTGAATATGAAAAACAGCACGTTGAATCTGTCCCTAAACATTGGAGTAATGCATGGAAAATGATACAGAAAACTATACTACTATGGACATGAATCCCAATGCAAAGATATGCTGAAAACACATTAATTAAAGTATGAAACAAAAATTTCGGCGAGCTGTTATGACTATTTCTAATGCTGTAAACACTAATATAAATGCACATTTTTTGTATTTTCTGTATGGGCATTGCAACATAATGC
>SNQJ01S0086200.1:23578-34077 GCA_010110895.2 Picea sitchensis | reverse complement strand
TTCTCATCTCCGTGAAATGCTTGTGGGTAACATTGTCACCATTGGTCACCACGCCAGGGCAATGGTCCCCTAACTAGTATGTTGAAAGAAAAAGCAATAAGATAAAAAGATAGAAGGCATGAATGGGCTTGGAAACATATGTATCCATGACAAGGTGCAGCTCACCCTCTTCAAAGGCACCCACAGGTAAGCCATACATTCCCCTGTCAAAACTACACCCATTGCTCAGACATCCCTTACCACCTCACCCATTTACATTGCCTGGATTTGTCCTCACCCAAAAACATCCCACATCCAATGAGAACTAGCCCGATAGGACATCCTAACGTCCCCTCCAAACCTAGCTTGTAGAATAGCATAACGTCTTTGAGCACTTGCTTGGGAAAAGGGGGGTTTTATGCACATGTTTAAATAACTTGATTAATAAATGTGATTGATATTGCTATGATTCCTGTGACTTATGAGCCCATGGAGGGCGTACTTGTTGTTGTTGCAGGGCCACACCCGACGGACAGGTATACATGGGGAGATGATTAATTCGGACCTCCATACGGTTAAAAGCCCACTAGATCGATGTTGAGACCCCATCCGGGGGCAGAGACAGATCAGAGGTTTGCACCAGAGAGAGGAGGATGTTCCACCAGAGACAGCCTGGCAGGCCTTGAACCAAGGGGGTCTTGCCCTTCTCACTATGATGTAGGCCTTTAAAAGACCATGACATCACCCATGTGACCCATGACGTCACCCAGCGTTTTGGACACTTTGGAGGCAATTGTGTGCCAAGTGGCATGTGTGGTTGGTCCAGAGGCCTTGGGAGGCCGCCTAACGTTTTCCTCCTGGAGGCCAACGTTGCCCTAAAAGGGCCTAATGTCACCCTAAAAGGGCATGACGTCACCTTTTCTACTTGTTTTAGGGTTTTATTATGTCATTTAATGTAAAAACTGGATATTATATGTAAACTGGCCATGTCGGCCTTTTTGACCTAATTCTGGTCATTGAAACTGTATAAATAAGGGTTTTTGCCCTTGTATTTTTCATCATCTTTCACGCACACTTGGTGAGGTCTGAAATTTGCGCCCTATTTGTGGTTACATGACTGAAACTTAGTGCGCACTTGTTGAAGGAGGCTTATTTTGGATTATTTTGGCAATTTTCTTGGTGGAAGTGTTCAACTAGGGTATTGGCTTGATGATTCTTTTGATGAATGTAAGTAAGATTTCTGCAATTCTTCTTCATTGAATGGTTATAGTTATGTTTATCTTGCATTTACATTAAGAGTATGAAATTGCTACCTTAAAACCCTAGGAGGCTAAGCACATGTTATTGTCCTTGTCTTAAAAGCTTTCACCTACTAGATTTTGCCAAGAAACCGATTGTCTTGAAGCTTTTGCTAAGGGCCTTACCATTGCAACACCCTAGCACATTTTGCTTCATCTAAGTCGTCATTACTTCATCTTTGAGCTAAAGAAGGAGGAAAACTACTAGGGCCTAGGGTTACCTACACCCTAGTAGCTATTTTCCCCCTAGGGTTTGGTAGTTGAAGCCTTAGGTTACCAACACTTCAACTATTGACCTCTCTTGTCTTTGGTTCTCTTACTATCATCCTTTCCTTCAAGATTTGTTGCTACCTAAAAGACTCCATTTGCCCTAAAGGCACTAATCTAAGATTTGTTATTGAGTGATTGACAAAAACCTCTATCAAAACCTATACCTTAAGCTCTCTACTAACCAATCCTAACCTTAGAATAGCCTAACCTACTAACTTAGTTGCTCCTGTTACAAAAGATAAGCTACAGCCATCTATTGCAGCACTAAAAGCATCTAAAAGCAATGGAAAAAGTTGATTAATGCACTGCCTTACTTGCTTCTGACAAATGCTAGTATTTTGATGTTAATAAGTGATTATTCTTGGTCATTTTGAAGCCATTTTAAGGCACTTATTGTGAAGCTATTGTCTTATAAATATTACTGCTACAAATTTTTGTTTGCTTCACCATTATATCAGCCATTGCTTTTATTGATAAAGTTAGTGGTTTTATGAAGTACTAACAACAAGTTGTACTTGCAAAAGATATATTTTCTTGTTGCTTTGTTCCGGACAGGTACATCTTGATACTTCACTACTTCATTGGTTAAAACCCCGAGACTTTCTGATCAGTGTGACTTGTGAGAGCAGACAATTTCATAGACATCTTAACCTTACCTTCTCAAACCCCCATGTCATCGGGGACGTTTCCCCTGGGCCATCAACCCTAAATAGAAAGAGGCATCCTACTGAGGTGACAGTGATAGGATAACCTTCGTTGTGCCAATTTGTTTTTCCTTTAACCTTCCTTTGATCAAAATACAAATTGTGCGATAACATTTTGGCACCGTTGTCAAGGAACACTGAGTCAATTCTTCTCAAGACGACACTTCTCGATAAGTCTTTCCTCAAGAGTCTTTACTTTGCAAAGCTTACCTGGCGACTCCACTAAGGGTGATCCCCTCATCCCTTTGATAGTTTCAAGAAAATTATCTGGCGACTCCACTAAACTTTTCCCAGGTGCCACCTTACTCTAAATTATGTGATATTTCCAAGTTATGGGATCATGGCATCCTGGGAACAAGTGCATCCGACTATTGATTTCAAAAGTTTTCAAGGATACCTAAGTTATTTTGATACAAAATGGTCAAGCAACCCTCCAAGATTTGAAGGGGGGCTCCCAATTACTCACATTGTAGAATTCTTGAGGTATATAAGCAAGATAGAATTGGGAGGGGAGGATGTTCTGGTAAAATTATTCATACTTTCTCTACCATCCTTTTTGCAAGATTGGTTTAAGGGTTGTTGAGAAGATTGGGGTATATCATCTTTGTACACCTCATTAGTAGGTTTATTGACTTTGTCAAACCACGATGCCAAACATATGAAGATGCCATTCAAAATCTCACAACAGCCTTAGAGAACGAAGGATTCACCGCTGAGATTGTAGAAGACCTCAGGGATGTATATCATGTTCAATGCCAAGAACCTTTTGATATAGAAGAAGAGATTTACGAAGAAAATCGTAAACCCCTTGAAGAGGAGCAGGATTTCTCCAATGATTCGATAGAATGCAGTGAAGATATAACTAGAGAAGTGAATTATGAGGATGAAGCACTGGTAACCGCTCCTCAGTCCGATGAAGCTCTCCAAGATCCTATCTCCCTTGCACAAGACGGAGAGAATGAGGTGAGTCATTTTCCTTTCCAGTTTTTTGATGATACCTTGTTCTATGATTCAGAGAGTGAAGAAGAAATGGAACCCTTGAACAAGCTAGATCCTCTATATCTCAAAGTTGAAGATGTAGAGGCAGATCTTCCATTTGATGAAGTTATCCAAATACTTGAAGCTCCTACACAGGAAGAAGTAAGCAAGGTGAGTTATTTCCCTTTCCAAATTTTTAATGATTCTTTATCTTATGATGTGCAAAGTGAAGAAGTGTTGGACGTTTTAACCCCTTCATGTTATGATGAAAATGATGACTTTGTTGATAATATTGATGAATTCATACATGTCGGGAAGCATAAATGGGATGTGATTGGATATGATGGGGATCCCATTTACGACATTGAGGATCATTTCCAAAAGTTGCCTTTACAACTATCATATGACATTACTAAATTTGACGATTGGCAACAAGGTGATGGTATGATTACAAACCTTTTTCAAACACCCAAGGATGACCTGGTGCTATATTCTCCTAGTGATTTCCGGTCATACCTTGAAGATTTCAATGATTATTACTCTAAGCACTTGAATTTATTCCATGAATAAGATTATCAACCACCATTGTGCTAAGATCTTGATAGAGGTAAGGACATCGTTTGCCCAGAGAAGGATCCTTGCGATAATGTTTCCCAGCCCCCTTTGATTATCTTATCTTGTTGTGTCATTAAAGGTGTAGTTGGGAAGTATATCCTTTGTATTATTTTTCCTCTGAGGCAAACCCTAGAATTCAAAGGTAGGTTGAATACCTCAAGAAGAAGTTTTCCATCTCAGTCTTTCAGCCTTCCCTTAAGAACTTATCGATCACCCTCTAGGTTTTTGCTATTTCCTTCTCAGACCTCAGATTGCGAAGACTTCCAAGGTAGCCAACCTTTAGACTCTTTGAGTCAGTGTATTGAACCTTTGACTTTTCTCGATCCCTTTCTGAGATGGATTGAGCACTCTCCTGAGTATGACTTGGCATGATTTTGTCCCTCCCTCCCGCCTCCGTGAGCTAGACTTTACGATTTCCGATGATACAATACATTCTCTAACTCATGTTATTTTTGTGCTTAACTTATCATTGTTTTGGTTTATGATGAAGCACAGAGGCAGGTATTGTGAGACATTGCTAGGGTGGTTTCACTGGTTATTTGACTACACCTAGCATTCAGCCAACAGGTACGTAGAGGTAAGTAGGTAGGCATTTGCATTCATTGTATGTACCATCTACATTTCATGCTAGAGTAGTTGTATTTCCATTTGTATATATGCTTGCTTCAATTTTCTGTAATATATATGAGCCGAGGGTGATATCACCACCCCAAATGATTACTAATAATCTTTTGTTGAGATCAAGCAGGTCACAGATCATGCCAGAGATGTTGAGGTTCTCATGCACTCTACGGTGAGCACATGTCCCCGAGTTGGAGCCAGATGTTATCTCCTAGCCTAGGGATAACTAAGGAGATTATGTCTCGAGACCCACAAGTCCTAGACATGGAGTACCGAGAGCCATATTGACTTGAGCCTGGCCCTGGAAGGCCCATCTTTCTTCTTCAACACCTCCACCTTGTCAGCAGCAACAGCATCCATCCAACTTCTTACTCCCTAGGGTATGCCAACCAACTTAGGGCAAATCTAGGAGGATGTACACACTTGTACTTCTCCTAGCAACCCTTGTTCAAGAATGATTTATAACCTTAGCAATAAGATGAAGCATAAATGTAGGGTGTATCCAATATACTCCTCCTAGGGTTTCCACCAACAATAACCAAGAATGCGCAAGAAAGAACTAACATATGCAGATTTTTCCTTACCAATTCCAAGAAAAGAGATATCAAACCCTAGTTCACCATGCAAATTACGATCCAAGAGCAAAAAAATAAGCCTTCAAGAGGTGCGCATCACTTCACTTCATCCATTCACCAAGAGATAACACCAAAAACCATTTGCAAGAGAGAGAGATACCAAAAATACTCAAGGTTAGCGAAAATTTCAGCCAAGTACCTCTCACAATGGGAGAGTTATGTTGTGAAATGAGATTCAAATGATCTCTATTTATACAAAATGTCTAAAACATAGTTTGTCCACATAAGTTAGGGTAAAACATAAGACAAGGGATCAACAACCCTTATCTTACCCCTTTACACAAATAATAATAATTAATTTTTACTTTGCACATGAAAGAAAAACCTTAAGTAAGACGTCACCCCTTTAAGGAGACGTTTTGACACTTTTTCAAGTCGTTGGAGAAAAAGGTGAAGGTCAATGGGGCTTCTAGATCCTCCTCTTCATGCGCCAAGGTCTCTTCCTTCAATTCATGCCTCCTCCAGTCAAATCATGCCAAGTGTCAATGAGTAACAACTCCATCACCACCAAACCCTAGCCCTAGGTGACGTCAAGCCCCAAAGAGTGACGTTTTTCCCCTCCTAGGCAAGTCATTTGGCATGTGAGGGCTAGGCAAGGTCCTCCAAGGTGTCTTCTAGGCCTCCAGAGGCAAGTCATCGTGATTCGGCATGTGGGCCCTTAGCATCCAACCTGTGGGATTCAAGCCCCATGGAAGCCCAAGCTAGGCTTGTTCCTCCAAAACTGTCCACCAACTAGGTCCTGCAAAGACAAATGGATACACCCTCCAAGGATCTCAAGTCAAAGCACCATGATGAGTAAATCAAATCAATAAAAGAGCCATCTAAGCATGTGCATCCAAACTACCTCATCAAAAATAAACTCATGCTCAAAGACCCTATGCAATTTACCAAGTTTGAGTATGGGAGGGTTGACAAAACGACCTATTGGGTGAATCGTCCCTTAAGTTTACGGGTGTTTCCCGAGGGGACCTCCTTCTATGTCATGTGGATGATGTGTTATGGATGAGGAGAAAACCTTTGGGCATGGGATTCATGACATACAAGGGGTTGTAATGTCTCACTTATGGGTGCCTTTGTAGAGGGTGTGTTGCACCTTCGTTTTCAATGCATCCTTTTTCCAAGCCCATTCATTGCCATTAGTTAATTAATAGTCCAAAACCTTGGGTACTCCCTATTGGTGAATCGATTAGCTTGAGGGGCAGTACGACAAGGCCACTTGAAGCTAGAGGTACATAGAGTGCCATATGCAAGGAAAGAAAGGGACATCACATGAATGTACACACCTCAACAAGTGGGGGCATCTATATAATGTTATTTTGCTTTTGTGGGTCTTTGATTTTTAGGAGAAGCTTTTCATTGCTCTCAAGACCTCTTTGGGCGAGCATCTAGAAGGTTCATAATTAGGCTATTATCTTTTTCCAGCCACAAGCCTCTGGGCCTTCAGCCCCTTCTTCCCATGAAGTGAGGGACAACCCCTTCTTGGGTCAGTATACCCGAAAAACCCAAAAGGTGAGGAGATGAGGGGATCAAGTGTGGAAAGTGGCAAGTATGGTCGGAAATGGCATGATGACTTGTCCAAAGGACCTCCCAGTAGCATACCTATCCCTAAGGATGACCCACTTATTAGGGTGCAATGTCAACCACCAAGGTGAAACAGGGCAAAGAGCATAATGTCCAAGCAAATGTCACATCATCAAAAGTAGTAATAGATGTAACAAACTCAAATGCCTAAAATATTGAAATGACACTCACCATAATACATGACTTGTACCTCATGGGGCAAGACCCAATGTCTTCTAGAGGCCAACTGATGTGGTGGATGCCATGATGATCAACCTGGAGTTGTGGTGTTGAGGTGGGTCTCCATCTGTGCAAGTGGACATTGCTGGTCAAGCTATCTCTCGGTACTCCATGTCTACAACCTAAGGACCTCGAGACATCATCTCCTTAGTTATCCCACAAAATAGGGATAACAGGTACCTTGGGTTCAAGTAATAGCTAGCTACATGGTCAATGAAGTTGGCTATTCCATCTATCATCAATGACTTTCCAAAGAGGCAATTGTTTTTATCTTTTATCGCCATATTTTGCCTTTATTCCCTCTTTGACCTAATCCATGGCCTCATAAATAAAACCAATGGCAAGTTTATCACCATCCACCATTCACAACACTTTCACAAGAGGCTCACTAAACTGAACTATCTCTTCTACCCTTTTCCAAAAGGATTTTTCAAACATTTTGTCAACAATATCTTTCCCTTCAACATTTTTGTTCCACTGAGATGCTTTCCACTCATCACAAGAAAACATCTTCCGCAAGTTGGCTCTTTGGTCAAGCATCGATTGCAACATACGAAAGCTCATTGCAAATTGTGTAATGGCTAACTAAAAAAGCTCTTTTTCCCCAATGTTTTTCCTCATAAGATTCAAGACCCATGTGTGGTTGTAAACATATCTAGTTATGGATTTTGATTGTTCTAGACACCTCTTCACCCACTCAATTTTGCCAACGTCCTCAAGCATGAAGTGTAAACAATGCACTGCACATGGAGTCCAATAAATGGTGAGGTGTTTGGTCTCGAACATCTTTCCCACCAAAACAAGTTGGAAGCATTGCATGTGACGACCTATACAACATTCTCCACCTCCACCTCTTCAACTACTTCATCCAAAAAATGAAATAATAATTGTGCACTCTTCCCCTGATCGGATGCATCAACTGATTTTAGAAATATAGTTCCTTGTGGGCAAGGAATGAGGAAATTAAGAATGGTCCATCCATCAAACATGATTGTGAAACTTGTTTTACTCCATACCTCTTTTTGAATTCCACAAGGTATTCATCTATTCTTCAAACCTCATTATGTAAAAGTGGCCCCTCGATATCATGAAAACTAGGGCCTTTAAAGCCTGAACCACATGAAACTATAGCATCTATCATAGGTTGATAATATAGGAAGTTAGTAAGCATTGAAAGGTATGTTTGCATCATACCACCATCTAGCCATGCATTCCCAAGCAACCTCCTTTTCCATCTTCTTCCATTTACTACCAATGGTGGGCTAAGCTCCAGGGTGGTGTGGGGTACAAAGAATGAGTCAAGTGATCTCTTCGAATTGGTTGTGCTAGGTCGAGAAACAAGCTCTTCTCTAGGATGATTAATTGGATTTGGGACACTAAAAGGATCCAGAGATGAAAAGGGGAGGATTCTTTAAAACTAGGGTTTTGGGTAGTATTGAAACCGGAACCTAACCTTCTACCTATCTCTTTTTTAATATGTTTCATCTTGGCTTTGTATGCTTGGAAGGCATCAAGATAACCTTGCATCTCAACTCTTGTTTCATCGGAGGCTTCTTTGCAAGGTCTCATATTTCGTCTTGCATGTGTTAAATGTTATTTCAACCTATGGATAAACCCCACCGATTTCCTTTTGACAATCATTGCATACCATTTTACCCCCAACCAATAGGTAATGATCCCATGATGGATACTTTTTCTTTTTAGGAGCCATGGCAATCTTTTTACCAACAAAAACAAACCTGCAAATAAAACCCTAGCATTTCTAATTTTTAGGAAAAAATACCAATGTTAATGTAAAGAAAATTAGGGTTATAGGAATAGTTTTACATACCTTCACAAGAACTCTGAATGAAAACTCCAAATCTGCATTTTGAATTAGAAAAACAGCTCTAAACCATCCCAAGAAATTCTCTGAATCAACACTCGAATCAGCCTAAGAAACTCTACGATTCAACACTCCAAATCAGCCCAACAAGAACTCCAAACCAGCAGACAAGAATGAAGTCAAATGAACATGAATGCTCACCATATTATTCATGAGCTCAAAAATTCAAAATTGATCAAGTGAAGGGTGTGAGACAAATGAAGGGAGGGGTTTAGAATTAGGTTTAGGGTTTAGATTTTTTTTCAATTTTTTTGAGTTAATTAAGTCATCCCAAGTGCGTCGTTATGGCATTGTACAAAACTAGCCAGTTTGGACTAGAAAAGTCGATTCCATACAAAACCAACCAATTCAATCATGGAACCATCCAGTTCCATATGGTGAAGTTTGAAACTTTGAAGAGGATCCTTAAAGAGATCTATCTAGTGGCTTTTGCAATGACATGACTCACTTTATATGTTGCATTTGACTTGTGTACATGCTTCCGTTTTTTATGAATACATTGGATTACATGAGCCCCTCCTTGGAGGATGGATTTCACATGGCTACCTAGTTGATTGATGCCTTTGGTCCTTTGGAGGACGTTGAGGAGCCACTAGCACACTTGATGGAGGTCGTCCCACCACTTGAGAGCGGTCATTCCACTTATTTGGGAGGACATTGAGTCTTAAGATGACATGGTTCCTTTGTTGAGACACCCTATCACCCATGGGGTATGATTTGACCCTTTGATGATGGGATGTTGCACCATTTGATGATGACTTGACACCTCTTGATGGGACGTTGCACCTCGTGATGGGATGTTGCACCTTTGGATGAGACATCACACCTCTTGGGGATGATATGTCACTTGGAGATGAAACATTGCACCTCTTGGAGGGAACATTTCACTTTTTATGCCCCATACACATCACTTTGGAGTGAATCGGCCACTTTATGAGGTCATCCATGCCACACATGTGGCCAATAGCATGCATTTATGATGGACGATTTGGCATTAGAGAATCTTTACTTCATCTTGGAGGCATCGTTGGGGTTCTTAGTCTTAGTCACCGGATTCAGTGAACTTGAAGGTCAAAATTCGAAATTTGCCGAATTTCGAGATAAATCAAATAAAATCGTTTCAAGTTCGGCGAACTTAAAAACCAATCTTGAATTGAACTCAACGTCAAATAAATTCAGCATAAATTTGTCCAGTTCTATGGACTTCATTCAGGTTCGTTTTTCAAATTCGAATTAGAGTCCAAGCAAGCGGCAAGTGGTGTCATTTCTGAAGGCCGAAATTCGAATCCAACTGAGACAAACCTGACGCCGAGTCCACAGTTAACACACTGGCAAGTTTAAGGACCAAGGTTCATTCAGCGACATGGTACAAACCCAACGTCAATTCCACAGGTGACCACTGATAACCTAGGGTTAAGGTTCGAAGGTGGCGGCGGCCTGCTATTTTCATTAGTATTTTCGTAGACTTCAGACACTTACTAGGTAGTTTCATTGTACCACTTCTTGCGTGGCCCCTTTATGATTTTCAAAATAACCCATAGTTTTTAATTTTATTACATATATTTATATTTTATTATTACTAATATTTTATAATTTTATATTTTGTATATTGTTACTAGGTATATTTTATTATTTTTAAACTATATATTTTTAAATTTTCAAATTTTATTTTATTTTCATTAAAAAAAAATATTTTATTTATATTTTCGTAATA
>SNQJ01S0086199.1:8825-42902 GCA_010110895.2 Picea sitchensis | reverse complement strand
TTCTATTAGGTCTTCTTACATCCGCCTTATTCTATTTTATTGAAAGGTCTTATTAATATTGACCTTTATTACATCCGAATACATTGATCTACCTATGTGCGGGTTAGGACCTTAACAATATCTAAGGACAGTGTGTGGACCCCTACATGAAATACCTGCTGATCGGGATCCCACATACGCACAAGGTACTCTAATAACCTGACTTGGGTCCTCATGCCCGGGATACGGAAGTACTTCAGAAGGCCACAATTTCTCAAAGCAACAATAGTGGGTGGAAAGGGGGTCTCATCACGAGCCAACCTTATCATTTCTGTGAAAGTGCTTGTGGGTAACACTGCCAGCTCTGGTCACCATGCCAAGGTAGTGTCCTCTAGTTAGTCCTTGAAATAAATAAGATAAAGCAATAAAGAAAAGAAAGAATAAAGGTAATAAAGGGCTTGGAAAGAATTGCATCCATGACAGGTACAACTCACCTTCTACAAAGACACCCACAGGTAATATCACCCCTGTATTTCACTCTACCTGTATGTCTGGACATCCTTTGACCACATCACCTCGTGTTACATGGCTTGGATGATATCCTCTGGAAACTTTCCTTCTCTTATGGATGTTGGCCCAATAGGGCATTTTGTCTTTTTCTTCGGCTTTGTATAGTAGGTCATTGTAATGTATTTGAGCTATTGGATGATATATCAGGGGTTTTATGCATGCATTTGATAAAATTAATGATGAAATGTGATTGACATTGCTATGATCCCTGTGACTAATGAGCCCATGGAGGGAAAAGTTTTTGATGTGCAGGATCATGCCCGACGGATAGGTACCAGTTGGACTGGTAGACATGGGGAGATGATTAGTTTGAACCTCCATGGGGCTGAAGAGCCCATCAGATGGTTGTTGGGACCCCATCAGGGGCAGAGACAGGACAGTGATTGGTTGAGCCTTTGCATAAGAGAAGGAGAACGTTTTCATCCAGAATGCCTTGGCTGAGCCCAGCCTAGGGGGGTTGACCCACTACAGGTGGAACGTGCCCCTTTTGATGCCCCAGGATGTCATCTAGGAGCCATGCCATCACCTCCAGTGTATGGCATCTTGGCAGAGTAGTTTGGCACGTGTGGCAGAGTTTGGAGGCCCAAGGAGGGCCAACGTTTGTCATCTTATGTTGCATTTTTCCCTAAAAAGGGCCAACGTCTCCCTCAGAGGGGCTTGACATCCTGTTTATTGCTCATTTAGGGTTTCATTTAACAGTTTAATGTAAAACAATATGATTTTTGGTTTGTAGCCTTGCCGACTATTTTTAATGACCTAAAATTAATTAAAAGGTCATGATACACTATATATTGAGGATGTTTTCCCCTCATTTGAATATAACACAATCACTCACACTTGTGAGGTCTGATTTTTGCGCCCTTATTGTGTATTTTGTCTTTAAAAGTGAGGCACACCTGTTGATGGGAGGATTTTCTTGGCATGTTATGGCATTTCTCTTGAGGAAGGTTTACAACTAGGGTTTGCACATGCTTTTCTTCATGATATGTAAGTGTTTTTCCTACAAAACTTCTTGATTGAATGGTTGTAGGTTAGTAATTCTTGCATTTACTTATAAAATTGATGATTTTAAAACCCTAGGTGACAAGCACACAAGTAGGTCCTTGTCTCATGTCCCCTTAGAAAGAATTTTTTAGCCATTGAAGGAGGAAGATAGAGCGTAGCCTTTGCTACACTCATCTAACTTCTTCCCTTAAGCTAGTTTTGATTTTTGAAGGTTAAAAGGAGGGTGACGTCCTAGGCCTAGGTTCTCTACACCTAGGGCCTTCCATCTTTTAGGGTTTAAATGATAGAGCCTTGTCTTTACAACACTCTCCCTCCTTAAATCTTCTTGTTTTAACTTTCTTTTTATGCTAGCCGTTTGCCAAGTTTGACCTAAATAAGGAGGAAAGAGCACAAGGCCTTTCTTAAGAAACATCAGAGTGAGCCTCTTTCCCCTAGGGTTTTGATTCTAGGGCCCTGCCATTGCAGCACTTTAGAACCCTTCCCTCTTGTCTTTAGCCTTACACTCTCATCTAACCTCTTCCCTTAAGCTAGTTTTGATTTTTGAAGGTTAAAAGGAGGGTGACGCCCCTAGGCCTAGGTTCTCTACACCTAGAGCCATCCATCTTTTAGGGTTTAAATGATAGAGCCTTGTCTCTTACAACACTCTCCTCCTTAAATCTTCTTGTCTTTTAACTTTTCTTTTATGCTAGCCATTTTTTTCAATTTTGACCTAAATAAGGAGGAAAGAGCACAAGGCCTTTCTTAAAAAACATCGGAATGAGCCTCTTTCCTTGTGGGTTTTGATTCTAGGTCCTTGCCATTGCAACACTCTAAACCCCTTCCCTCTTGTCTTTAGCCTATTACCCCTTCAACTTAGCGTCCTCTCCTTTATTGACTCCATATACCCTTAGGCACTGATCTTGGGCACACAACGTTGAGATCATAGTGTCCAAAACAAACTCTAAAAGCTTTATTTTTGAAACCCTAACTAACAAACTAACCCTAATCACGACTGACATCACAGTTGGTTATCTCATCTTGATGCAACAATTGTTGAAAATAAGCAATTAGATGATGGTTAAAGGCATTTATTGAGTAAATGATTGAATAGATACATTGCTAGCTTAATCATCTTGATAGTTATTGATGAATTGTTGTTTTTTCATAGCTAATTGATAAGACGTTGACCTCATTGATATCTATTGTTTTACATTGCTTATTAATTGATATAAGATAGTCATATGAAGTACTAACCCACTGAATTATAACCTGCATATATTCTTTATTGTTGTCTTGTTCCAGGCAGGTGTTCTGTTTGGGCATACACTTCCTTATTGGCTGATTAGCCGGATCTTTTGATCTTGGTGGTAACCTGTGAGGAGGAAACTTTAACCTTGACTTTATACCTTAGCCTCTTGAAAACCCCAGGTTGTCGGGGACGCCTCCCTTGGGTTAACCTCCCTAAACAGAAAGAACCTCCCCATTGAGGTGACATTGGGTGGGGAAGGTTCTTGTTATGCCAGTTTAGCCTCAATTCTCTATCCATTTGACCTAGCTACAAATTGTGCGATAACAAGGACTAGACGTCATTGGACCAATCAATCCAAATTCCATAAAGGGTCATTCATACATTCTCACTGCAACTGATTATTTCACTAAGTGGAAAGAGGCTATATCTCTCAAAAAGGTTGATTATGAAGAGATCATTAATTTTCTCAAAGAAAATATCTTGTCAAGATTCGAAGTTCTAGAGAAGTTCATAGTTAAAAATGGATCAATTTTCATTGGATCAAAGTTCACCAAATTTTGTGGGTAATTTGGTATCATCATGGAGAAATCATCAAACTATTATCCCAAAGGAAATGGATTACTAAAGTCAACAAATAAAACATCGATCCAAATCCTTAAAAAAACAATTTCTATGAACTAGAGGAGTTGGCATATGAAATTAATTGATGCATTATGGGCCAACCGACTTACACCAAAGGACATCACTGGATCATCACCATCCACATTTTTATATGGAAAAGAAGCAAAAATTCCCATTTACATGGAGTTGAATGCTCTGACATATGTTCTTCAACATTGAATATTTAAAATAAGTTTGTCCTATACAAAGAAGATACAATCAGTTGATGCAATTGGAGGAACAAATAAATCAACCATTGAGAAAAATGACTCAAAGACAACAGACCATCAAGAAACATTTTGATCAAAGCACATCGACAAAATATTTTCAAAAGGGACAACTGGTATTATTGTGGAATAAGGAAAAACCATCTATGCATACAAAGTTTGAAGCATTGTAGATTGGTCCATATATTATTGAAAAAATTCTTGTATATAATTTGTATATGTTGAAAGACATGAAGGGAAAAATGCAATTGTTTCCAGACAATGGGAAACATCTCAAAATTTTCTTATCTTAAGAATTTGCAGTCTCAACTTGTACATAGTTTTTCTTCCCTTGTGCATTTTTTCAAAACCTTTGTTTTCTTTTATTTTACTGACTCCATCACCCAATGGTCAAGATTCTATATTTTTTAGTAAGCTGCGGGGGGTTACCATCCCACAGTCGGAGCTAGTTGTTGACCTATAAATGTGCTAAGTCATTTGAGAACTCTTTTGTATAGTTTCTTTCCAAAACTTAGAGTATTTTTTCACTTTTTCGTGAGTTGATGAGTCAAATTCATTCTTGTACAAATTTTCTCCTCCTCTAAAATGCACCATTGTATTCTGCCATATCCATTTTACACCAACACTTAGATTATTTTGAGTTTCTCACGGGTTCGTCACATATTCTCATTTAAGTCCGAAGCTTCGTCATTTCCAAAATGCACTATCATGTTCCACCATCCTCATTTCAAACCATACTTATTCATTTTCTTATACTTCTATTCTTTTTCAATATTTCAATACTTAGTTGATTTTCAACTTCACCGTAGGTTCACAGGTCATAATGCTTCAAAACTTTTCCCCCTTACATCTGACCGATCGAATATCATGCTTAGTCATTTCACAATATTTTTCCACAAGTTTCTCTTGATTCCAATATTTCTTGACATACATCCAATCCTCCATTGCTTTGTGGTAATACATGTCTCATCTTGGCACTCTCCCCAAAGTACATTTAATGCAAATATTACGAAAAATAACAAGTTGTTAAAATATTAAAAGGTCGTAATTAATGGCGACCTTCTCGAGACAATTCTCCATCAATTCAAATTTAATTCATATTAATCATTTCTTCTAAAGAAGTGTTTCAAGGTATATTATGGTAAATGGGATACTTTGAAATTAACATTTTAAAGTGACTGTACATTAGTCTGCCAACTTCATCAAGCATGGAAATGAGAAGAAGAGAAAAATTTCGAAGGGACACTCTAAAATCATTTGGAAGGGAGGATCATAGATTCCCATGGTCAAGATCATACTGGTATTATTCATCACTACCATTGTCAAAAAGGAATGAGAACTAAGTTTGGACATCAGGGATTTCTTTAGCAGGTTGTGTATCAGAAGTTTTTGATTACAAAGAGCTAGTCTCATGGTACATGGAAAAATATGATAAAAATCGAAGCATAATTCAACTTAAGGAGAATCCCCAGTTTCTCTAGAACCTTTAGTATTCAAAAAATTCTCAAACTCCCAGAGCCGACCATTACATTCAAAGGAGATGAAGCCAAGAGTTTCTTGAAGGAAAGAAACAATGGACTGGAGCTTCTGCAAGAATATCTCGAAGACCCAACAATGATGTTGGAATACTTATCTAACATCCAGGTTAGTTTGTTAAAAAACTCTTATCAAGAAATAACATGGCTTTTCACCTTAGTATCTGGTCAAGAATATACAACTACCATTCCTCAACTAGCTCTGCATGTCTTACATTTTATTGTTCATGAAAAATAATTTTTTGACTAGGAAAATATTATTTCTGGAGAAATATCTTTTCAATTATCAAATTTCAAGAAGAACGAGAAATTTTATATGTCTTCCAACCTAATCTTCACCATCACTTACTGTCATGTTTTCAAGGGTTTGAATTTGGGAAAATGAGTTAATTGTAAAATTGACCTAGTACAAATGTGTTACCCAACCTTATGGAAAGAGAAGGATACATATCATTTCGATGAAGTTCATAACACATTTGTTTCTTCCTTCATAAAATTTATCTTTGGGCCTTAAACATAGAGACTGTATTTAGAAGAAATGACTTTCCTGAATAATAAAGAAAGCATTGAAGCCATGGATCACTATAGTTTCATCATAATTTGTTGTTCTCAAGAAAAACCTTTGTATCTCCTGTATCATGTGTTAGGCAAAATATTTTTTGTAGAGGCATGCAAACAATACATATTTTGGGCTCACTTCTTTCATGAAAAAGGAAAAAAGCAATTCATTCCTTTTCCTTGGACAATTGGGGAAATTCTATTGACAAGTATTTCAAATATTGATGAATTTTCAGTGCATTTTAACCAGTATAAATTAAATTTAGCAGACGAAATCAAATGGTTTGAACCTAAAAACCTGTTTATTAATCATATGACATATGTTGGATTTAGTGTTACACTTTCTAATTCATTTCTATTTGGAGAAGAAGAAGATGAAAACCAAGACCCTCAAGCAGTGTTTGTTGAAAAGAAACAAGAGGACATCGAGACTGTTATTAGCATTATTGACCAACATAGACAAAGGGGAAGAGTTGTTAATGAAAGGAGTAATCATTCTCCTAATGTATCTCAGAAAAAAAATCCAACCAAAACCAAATTCTTAGTCAGCTGCACATGAACAAAATAAGTCTTCAATGGACAATTATGATGATGAAGATGACCATAAGCCTCCTAAGGGAAGTCTTGAAAGACCTCATAATATTATAGTAACCAATAAAAGAAAAAGGAAGATAAATCAGGAAGGAACAAATGAAGTTGAATATGAAATCACTCTTGAAGACATAGATCTGGATGCAAATATTGAAGACATATAATTCCCTGACAAAGAACAAAGAGTTCAGTAAAGAAGACAAGTTGCAGCATAACTTGCCACATAGGAACCAATTTTTTTTTAAGAAGAATCCATAATTGTGCATAATTCTTTGTTCGATATAGATTCAAATAAATTAGTTTTTGAGAAAACTCATTCAGAAAACAAAAAACATTCAGGGAAAGTCAAGTTCAAAACTTGACTTGAATGGATTTCCACCATTGAAAATTGTATGAATTCATGAATTCACAGGTGAATCCTTTAAAATTTCAATTGATGAAATGGAGAATGAAAACACCAATTTAAAAGAAAGAGTTAAAAAATTGTAGAATGCTCTAATGCCACCTGCCATATTTTCCATCCCAATTGCTACAATTCAGCCATGAAAAAGCTATGATAGAACACCAAAATCGAGTTCAAGACTAAGAGGGACATCAAGATTACTTGTTGTAGTCAGAAGATATGTTGGGGAAAATATTAAGAAAGGAATTTATTTAATCCTAGAGACTTGGGAACTAGCAAATAATTTCATTTCTTTAGGATCAAGGATGACTGATGCAGGGATTTTTCAGGGATTTTCCAAGGGTCATAACTTTTGAATCGATTATTTGTTTGGACTAAAATTTTATGGGGAGTTGCATCTCAAAGAATTCACTATTTCTCTAATTGGATTTATCTATTTGGACAACATTTCGACACTTTTTTAGGGCCAAATTCCTTATATAAGGCCTCAAATTGGGATTTTAGTGTTTTTACATGAATTTTAAAATTTTCAATTATCAATTATGTATTAGTTTATGATCTTAATCAAAAAAGCGAGTTGGAAAATAGTGTCAAGATAGTTAACTCTTAGTTAGTGGTCAGTTTTAGAGTCATGTGAGAATTTTCTAAATTTAGTGTTTTTCTAAAATTAGTTGTTTTCGAAAATCCCACATAGTAGTTATAAGGGGTTGAACTTCGATTGTGGATGGAGAAGAAATAAAAGAGAGTTATTTTTCCATTCTCCTATGTTTTCATGGTTTATTTTATCTTGTGAATGAATCTTGGGCTTTGGCTACATCAATGACGAACTTGAGACAATATCTACAGGCTGACCTAAAAAATGAGGAATTTTATAGAGTTATTACCACCTTTGTTATGAAAGTTTCAAATATTAGTGAATTAAAAAAAAAAAATACCCTCCCTAGTCCACATTAAACAACTAAATGCATGCTTGATAAAAAGAATTAAATGTTTAAAAGAAAGATTGGTTGATCTTGACACTTTAAGTGTCAAAAAGTGAGAATTGTATTTAAAATTAGTTGAGTTGGATCTAGTTGGAACAACTGGAGAAATTGGTGACCAAAAGATAATTTTGAATAATGTATTTATGACTAAGGAGCAATTTGAAAAAAAATTAGAATCATTGAATTCTACACCAGTCGAGAGATTCAATAGTTTAACAGAGTATTTAGAATTTTAAGTAGAAATTTGGTTAGTCAATTATGTAAACAAGAATGAAGATATATAAGATACATTACATCAAATTTCAATTGACTACCGAGAGATAGAGGATTCATTATTTGACATAAGAGTAAGGCAAGAGATAATTGTTGCACCAATGAGGGATTATATTGAAAATTGGTTAAAGAAAGCTTTAATCAAAATAACAGAAACCAATCAATAAATGTCAGTTACAAATGGTCAAAGAATCCCAAAAAAGAAGAATACAAAAGGCACCTTAGTAGGAAGATAGAGAGAGAGAGATAAATCCATCACAGTGAGTAAACTTATCACATCTGTCATAATTTCCCTATTCTTTTTCTCTTCTCATTCATGATCATCCAGTTCTGTCTTGTCTTTATCGAGAAAACATAACCATTTTTTGATCTTTTTTTTTTTCTTTCACATTTATCCCTATTCTACTTTGTTTTTATGGTCCATGGGAGTCCCTTCCTAGTCCATTTGGACGAATGCTATTTTATTTATTGAAAAGCAAACTTTTAAGACTATTATTTTTGAACTCCCAAGAGAATTATTTTGGGGTATAATTTCAGTTACTTCTCGAACTTTGATTTATTGAACATGGGATGTTTGAAGTGCACCTATAATATTCTCTCTTATTTTGAATGAAATACTCTTCTAAAGTTCTCTAAATTATGGACTTGTGTCTTTCCTTCTTATGAATGTGATCAAAATTATGATAATGTAATGGATGTGAGAATTATATTGTTTTTCATTTAATAGTTATCTTGTTTTTATACAATATTATGCATATGTTATATTATATTCTTTGAAATTTTCTTGGTCCTCTTCTTAAGAATTCCCTTTGTGAATATATTATTTTTCAATCAATAATATTTTATATGTTGTTGAGTGTTAAAGATCGGGGTTTCCTCTAAGTATCCCTTATTTTAATATTCCAAGTATTAAGATATATCTTCCAGCTAAAGAGGAGAACCACCTCTATAAAAAAAGCAGGGGGATTCATATCCTCATGAGGTTGTTGTTTGGATCTTAACCAATCTGATTCATATCCCCGCGAGGTTGTTGTTTGGATCTTAACCAATCTGAACATCAACACAACTTTAAACTAACTTAGTGATAAGTCATTAATGATCTTACACACAAAATAACTCATGTATGAAATACTTTAGAACTTATTTAACATCAGTGGCCTTGTTTGAAATATTTGAGACCTTATTTAAAATAAGTGGCCTTGTAAAAAATATCAAATGAATACATTATTCCATATTAAATAGTTCATAAACATAGAATTTCAAATATACAAAATATTTTTGTTAGGAACACAACATGCCCTCCCCTTGGGAAGATTTATCCTCGAAGCTTGAGGTCCAAATAGTAGCTCAAAAATGTGTCTTCTAAGTTTTTATTCCCATGCTTCTTTGAAATGTGCCTAAATATGATCATATGCATGTACTCAAATGAATAGAGGCATTGAGAATGAATTTCATCTATGCACTGCATAAACCCCTATACTATAATCCATTGAAAATTATCATTAGGGTCATATGTCTAAGTATGGCTTAGCCATGATCCTTGTAGTTGAGTCATCAAAATGTCCTCCAAATAGGATAGATATATAATTTTGGTATTTAAGAGAACATGATCAGTGGAAGAGGTTCAAGATTTTTTTTTTCTCACCAGTTTCTTATGATTGCCTTGAACAGTTTCATCTTTCCTTTTCACCAAGACATTATTCTCGCCAAGAAATTCATCATATAGAGGAATACTTTTTTTAAAGATAAATTAGAATATCCCCAACCTCCTATAAATTTTTGAGTTTCAAAATAATAACAAGAGAATCAAACAAAACCAACACAAATCTAAATTCCACAATAAATAGAAGAACAAACTAGTGCTAGAGAGCAAAACACTTAATAAGTTCCCTCAGGTAGATTTCTTTATTAAGAATGAAATAATCACATGATAATAAATAAAAAATGAGATTTCTCTATATATACACAACTCAAGAGGTAGGGTACTTCCCTAGGTTGTGAGTCTATGTGTACAAGGTCAGCCTTAGCCAAATCTAAAAATATAATAATAATTACGATATAAAGTCGGTTTTGGTGAAAAATGAAGCTTACACCATGTTCAACATCAATCCTCTTCTAATTCACATTGATATTTATCACAATAAGGATGATATTCCTAAAAAAAAAAAAAAGGTTTAAGGAAGTATCCTTGTCTAATTGGAAGAAGTTTGCATACCATTTTTCACAAACTTTATCTTGCTCCAACCATACATTTATTTCTTCTCTATGTTCTCATTTTATATAGATTGAAATCAAATCAATGACATGTATATAAATATATTTTTATTTATTCTTTTGAACATACCATGCAAATTTTTATACTAAAATAGAGATAACCCCAATTGAAATTTTGTATTTTCTTTGGGGTTTTGATGCTAAAAATGTACAACTTGCGAAGTTTTTAACTTGTTAAACATTATTCAAACATATATTATATAATATATCATATTGTAGTCATAGAAAATTTGATTCAAATGGTGTTGGTTAAGCTTTAGTTTGGCTATTCTGACAAAAGTTATATGCTCCGCAATATATAACATGTTTTTGTCTTAAAAAAAAAAAAAAAAAAACATGCCTACGCCAAATCTATAATGCTCATGTTTTATTCAATTCAAACTCAAATAAGGAATAAAATATATCAAGAGAAATACAAGATGATTTTTCCAATGGAAAAACCAACATGAGACATTATGATCCATAAACACATGATTTATAGTCAACATGCTTCACCAACATGAATGCTTTGAAAAATTGAAATTGTGTTTTTTGTTCTCAAACTTATGTAGAGATCTCTATATTCAAGACGAACTCCTAGTCTTATGTTCTATGTGTAACTTGCACACAAACAAGTTGTTGAAAATGAAATTACCATATGAATCTCTATTGTTCAATATCACAATCAAGTCTCAAACTCAATCTATGAAACTAAATTGTTTGCATGTACTCAAGATTTGTCGGAAAAATTCACCTACTCAACATATGCATATGTATTCAATGTCATTGTGCTTGTTTTATTTCCAATTGTCTATGCTATAGGTGGAAATGTTTAAGCCAATGCCCAATGGATGAATTCCTCTTACTTTGGGACAAAAATTCACTTGCTACAAGACTAAAAATAAGAATAACATTACCTTGGCTTGTCGCTCCAACAATTCTGATGCAACAACACTTTTCAAAATATCAATGGCAAGAAAGACCATGCAATAGGGAAATTAAAAAAAAAATCATTCTACAACAAGATTTATGAAACACTTCAACACTTAACAAGGGATACATGGTAGTGTAGTCCCTATCGAGTCAGTTTGAAAATATATGTTGAATAGTGAAACTTAATATAACTAAATGCAAATGTAATATAACATTAATGTCGACATTGAATGTTACACCAACAACCTGTAAATTTTATAATAAGCAAACATTAACACCAAAGTCTTTTAACTTTTTAGATATCACAATGCTTTTATGCATAAACATATGCTAGGACAACCACATTATAAAAGTGGTTGATATACACCCATCAACGCCATTATCACCCGTGGAGATTGAGATGGGTAATTTTCATGAATTCAATTCAAACATTATTGAATTTAAACCCTACGGTAAACCACATAACATACTATTCACCTACATAAAGATCTCTCCAACTTAAACCTGGATGTTAGGGTTAGCAAAATATTAGGTTTAGGGTTTCAGAATTGATAAGCAAGGAGAATTTATATCGTTCCACATGCATTAGTAGTTGAAAAACTCAGGTACTAAAGAGAACCCTTGATTGACGTTTGGACACCCATGATTGATTATGGTAGAACAATGTGAAAAACCATCTTGCAAGTAAACATGGGTGTTGTAGGCTTATAGGGAACACGTTCCTATCATGGAATAACTATTACACAAACAAACAAAGATATTCATCACTGCCAACATTACCACGCGGATTCGATCAATCGATTTTAAGGTCAAAATAAGAAATAAAATCGGCAATGATACCTATACCATGACTTTTGGTGGAATTGTAATCGATAATCAACTTGTACATTGTAGCCATTAATGCTATGGATTCCTAGGACTTCAAATAGAGATTTGATGTGAGTGCGGAACTAAATTATGTCGGTGCATATATTTGCACCTAGGAGTGTACTGAGGATCCATCATAACCTAGTTCGTGGATTTACGAATAATGTAAGTAATATCGATATCAATTTCACAAAATATAAATGAAAAAATAACTATTCCCCAGTATCTTAATCCTGACAAAATAGGAAATACACCAACTTACAATTAGGAATTTGTAGTTATTTAATATGTCCTTCATTTGGAGATCATTGTCACATCCACACTAGATCGTCAGATTTATATTGGAGAACATAGAGTAGTAATGTATTTCCCAAGCTAATTCATTGATGTTCATGGGCATCTGGTAAAGAATAAGAAGTAGAAGCACCCCAATAATCCCACAAACACATGATAAAGAAGCATAAACGTAAACACAGTAACAAAACTAAAAAAGAAGATGCAGTAAAAAATCTAAAGGTGCGCCACTCAAAGTAAAAACCCAAGAGAAGTTATTAAAGTGGGCATTAATAATCTGATTATGTTAATAGATCACCCTAATACCCTTTTTAAGGATGGACACACATCTTTCGTCATGCAAGGAAGTTAAGTGTTGCAATCACATCCTTTTATTTGTTGCAACGATGAAGAATATTCAGAGGATATGAAATCATGGCCACATAAATCACATTTATGATTAAAATCTCATTAATTATGGGGATTTTCAATAGGTGTACTCCTATTGGTGTAATTAAAAAATAAGTATATAAAGTGAAAAAATGTTTTTATGCATATGTTTAACTTAAAAAATGTTGTTAAAGATATATATCTTTTGCACAAATATATCTTCCACACCTCTGCACTCCGCAGAGGTATATCCTCCACACAACCAACACTTAGTCTATTTTGAACCCTTGTGTAGAGAATTCATATCACTTATCCTCCCACACTACCGCACTCCGCAACTATGCACTTATGATAGTTCCACAACATGAATTCTGACAAGTGATTTAATTTGCATGATAACCGAGTCATTTATGGCACATTGATTTCTAAGATTCCACCACTGACTCTCCATACTTAGTTGAATTTATTTTAAGTAACAATGTTCATTATAAAAAAATAAGTATATAAAGTGAACAAAGTAGTTTTATGCATATGTTTAACTTAAAAAATATTGTTTATTAATGGTCGTAATTTTAATTTTAATATTTTACTTGGTCATTTTTCAAGTTGTGCGGAAACTTTTTCTATGACCATATCTACGCACTCATCATAGATATATCTTATGGACCTCCACACAACTAAAACTAAAATGTATTGTTAAAGCCAATACCAAACCAAAATCTTCTTTAAAAACTCGTTATGATTAATTTTGTATAAATTACCGAATAGACCAAAATCTTCCAAAAACACCCAAAACAACCACTATCGGTAATTTTGTATAAATTACTGAACAAATTTTCTAATGTATAGAATGTTATAAATAATAAAATTATATGTTAAGATTTTGATATTTTATTAATAAAAATAATATTCATATGTATATAATATGCAAAAAATAAATTCTCAAAAAATAAATTAATATAAAAAAATGTTTTAAATATTAATATTTATTTTACACACATAAAATAGTTACATAAACAACTTATTTTTTTTGTTGATAATGAACGAACATTAACACCAAAGTCTTTTAACTTTTTAGATATATCAATGCTTTTAAGTATATACATATATTAAAAAATATAAGTATATAAAGTGAACAAAATGTTTTTATGCAAATGTTTAACTTACATTTTTATTTTGATTAATGGTCATAATTTTAATTTTAATATTTTATGTGGTCATTTTTCATGTTGTGTGGGACCTTTTTCTATAACCATATCTACTACTCCATACAAATATATCTTCCGCACACAACCAACACTAAAATGTACTCTTAAATCCAAAACCAAACCAAAATCTTCTTTAAAAACTTGTTATCAGTATTATGATAAGAGATGTAATTTTTATGATAACCAAGTCATTTATGACAAGTTAATTTGCTAAGATTCCACCATTGAATCTCCATACTTAGTTGAATTTATTTTAAGTAACAATGTTCATTATAAAAAATAAGTATATAAAGTAAACAAATTGCTTTTATGCATAAGTTAAACTTAAAAATATTATTGATTGATGATCATAATTTTCATTTTAATATTTTACTTAGCCATTTTTCACATTGTGTGGAGTCTTTTTCTATGACCATATCTACGCACTCTGCACATACATATCTTCCGCACCTCCGCAATCCACATGGTCAACACTAAAATGTATTGTTAAATCCAAAACCAAACCAAAATCTTCTAAAAAACTCATTATCATTAATTTTATATAGATTACTGAGACCCAAATTTTCCAAAAATACCCAATATTAGTATTTTTTTTATAAATTACTGAATAAACTTTCTACAACATAAGGAAGCAGAGAAAGGATGAAACTAAAAGTCCATATCAAATACCATTTTTTACACTGAAAAGTTGCAAGACCTATCTATCTTGTTCATACAAATCAGAGAACTTAAAGTAATAGTCACTTCACCCTAAACTCCATTGTGAAAGTTGGAGTACACTTCAATACAAGAATCTTGGATGAGAGTGTCTTAGGCGGAAATGTTAACATTAGTAGAATTATATGTTAATATTTTAAAATACAAATGTTTTAAATATTATTTTTTTTGTAAATTAGTCTTTGTATTAGAGCCTTCTTGGAAAAATTACATCTGTTTGTGGAGTTTAGGCATGCATGGCAACAATTCTCATCTGGGAAACCACTGCTTCCACTTGTCCCAAAATGACAGTGCCACTTGTCCAAAAACCAGAGTGAGACATGCAAAAAAAAAACTATGATGTCACACAGGGTGAAGTGCTGAGAGGTAAACTAAACAGAGTAGGTTGTCTTGCCATGGCTAGTTAGAAAAAAACATAAGCTAAAAACCTGAAACAAGAGAACACTAAAAACATGGACCGAACCTTGGTCCCGTGAAGGCCTGGGTTTTCTTCGATTTTCCCCTGTCTCGATCCACAATTGCTTTCCATAGGTCCTATAGAAAGGACATCAAAATTTCCACCCGAATCCATCATTCAACTTCCTTATTCTGCAGTTCCAAAAGTGCAGACTTGACTTCCTCATGTCCCCTGGTGAGGTCACGCAATGAAGCCATGATCGCTTCTCGATCGGAACACCTGTCACATGTAGAGCAGAGTGGGGGGGAAAGCGGTGAGTTGGAAGAGGAGGAAGGAAGGGGNTAGGGGGGAGAGGGTGGAGGAGGTGGGCGATGAGGAGGGGAGGGGGGGAGGTGCGTAGCCCAGTGAATTCCCAAGGGTCTCAAACCATTCTACTCGACATCCGTAGGGATTCAAGAGTGGTGAAAGGTCCAGGGTGACCTCTCGAAGACGTTCTGTGGGAGTGGGAGCTAGGATAGGATCCAAGGCCGGGATAGCTTCATTTTCAGGTGGACGGTCGGAATTGGGCACCTCCTTCCCCCTGGCTACGTACTAGGCTACCCCTCTCCTAGATTTACCTCTGAGACGTGTTTGCGTGTTTTTCAGACAAAGGCAGAGTATGCATGTTTGTCATTGATAACAAAGATCATGATCAACAACACAATGACGTTGATGGAATGGCAAGATCAACAGTGTAATCTCAAAAGGAGGAGCAACAGTTATAGTTGGATCCCAGTCAGAATTCCCAATGACCGTCATATATGAATTTCGACTGGAGGAGCGCACAGAAGAGGAGAACATATCTTAGGCGCTAGATCTGAGTGAAAAGACTAATCATCGTTAGTTTTAGAAGAAGGAGCATGATATTTAAGTACAAGATGAAGCGGGCTTAGAAAGTCCCGAAAGCAGAAGGACCATTGATCCAAGAAGGACACGTGGAAAACAGTCAGAGTGTGACAAAGGTTTCATTTCAGAGTTTTGTAGATTACGAAATCCAAAGGAAAGAGGTTCTCTAACCCCTCGAACTTGCAATATGCGAAATTTTGATAACAATCCTGACCGTTGGAGTCATAGAAAATGTGGCAAGCGATTAGAATTTTGTTGACTTTCACATTGGAGGAGTCAATGGAGCATGGTGTGGGAACTCGCGATATGCGATATCCCGAAATTATTTGAGCCGTCGGATTGAGGGTTGATATGAACCCTTGAATTCGAGGTATGTTGTGGAATGTTGGATGCAGAGGACACATGGCGACTGATTGACATCTCGCTGACTGGAAAGTCAAAGGAAGGAAATCCTATAACCTTCCAACTCGTGATATGAGAAATCGCGATAAGGATTGGCCCATGGTCATAAACAAGGTCACATCATCAAAGGCTAGAGGAAGGATATAGCGGAGCTAAGCCCCTTTTCGGAGATCGCAACATGAAGAGTCAAGACTCTTCATCTCTGGATTACCGAAATGAGAAATGCGGAAATGCCTTTTTGTATAGGCTGTGGTCACTGCTAGTGGTCATGTGAGAGGGAGGAGCTAGCAGAGCTAAGCTCCATTTCGGGGATCGCAACTTGGAGTGTCGAGACACTTCAACACAGAATTGCCGAAATGCGAAATGCATTTTGATTAGGCCTGTGGTCATAGCTAGTGGGCATATGGGATAAACACAAGACCCTGCGGATTTAATCCAGCAGTGCTGGTTATTTGAGCATCTGATCGAAGGGCTACTATTGATCTTCATGATTAACTGTTTAGTTACGTTTCAATTATCATAATTGAATCATGGTTCTTGATCGATTGACGATTCAGTTGCTAAGATGTTTTCTTCTTTGCCCAAGGATATTCGAAGTGTAACTAATGAGGTTGGTGTGTATACAAAGAGAGATGCAACGACTGTGTGAAGTTGGCTTTTCTAACCGAAAAAATGAGATGAACTGTAAGAAGGGTAAAATTACAGTATGCAGAGCATGAGATAAAACTCAGAGATGAGTAACAGTCACTAAACAAAAAGAAGAAATAGTAGAATAGCATAATAGCATGAAGCAGAGCAGAGTTGCAGAATAATTTTTGAACCAGAGAAGAACTGCAGAACAGTGAAGAAGGGGTAAGAATTGAGATACATGTATTGTTTGTTTGTCAATCATTTATTTATAATCAGGGAGGAAGGGTGGTGCTAGGGAGGACTATGGTCCTCTGATATTCAAGTTTATGCTTGAATATTGGAAGTTGTATCTTCTATCTAGTTGTGGCTAGAAAACAGGGTGGCAGGGTGGTGCTCGGGAAAACAAAGAGTTTTTTGTATACTGGATGGTGCTTGTATAAATCCAGTTGGTTCTGGAATATTTAGGGAGTTGGTGCTTCCTTCTAGTGGGTGCTAGAGAAACTAGAGAGTTGGTTCTCTCAACAAGTTGGAGCTTGTAAAACAGAGGTAGTAGCCTCACTTTGAGTTGGTGCTCAAACATAGATGATGTATAGAACTTAAAAGACTGCCCATCATTTCGAAGAAGAAGAGGTTTTGTCCCTTTATGGGTTTCCTCATGAAAATCTATCTTTGTGTATATCTTATGTGTGATTGATTCTCATTATTTATGTTCTCCATATGATGTATAATATTGATGGTCACTTGATGAAAGATTAAAAATGGTTTAATAGAATTAAAATTGTTTAAGCACGGTAACAACTGATTCACCCCCCCTCTCAATTGTCTTATTAATTTCAACAATTGGTATCAGAGCAGGTTCCTTTTATTCAAAGGTAGATCTGTAAGCTTAAACATGACAATTCATGAAGGGACTTCAACTACTAAGCCTACTCTATTTGATGGAACAAATTTTTCCTTCTGGAAGGTTAGAATGAGAACATATTTAATGGCCTTAGGTGTTGATGTTTGGGATGTAGTAGAGACTGGATATACAAAGCCTGTTGTGCTGGCTTCCAAGGATGATAAGTTAGAGTTTAGCTTTAATGCTAAAGGAATGAATTCTATCTTGAATGGACTTGCTGAAGCTGAGTTTGTAAAGGTGATGTAACTTGAAACTGCTAAAGCTATGTGGGATAAACTTATTAACAGTTATGAAGAAAATGAGAAAGTAAAAGATGTCAAACTTCAAACATATAGGTTGAAGTTTGAACAACTAAATATGAATGAATATGAAATAGTTAGCAAGTATTTTTTAAGAGTTGAAGAACTTGTGAATGCCATGAAGGGTCTTGGTGAGAATATTGAAGAATCATTTTTAGTTCAAAAGATTTTAAGATCTCTGCTTGATAAATTTAATCCAAAAGTCTTTGCAATAGAAGAAATAAATGATCTTAAAACTCTGTCCATTGATCAACTCCTAGGAACTCTAACTGCATATGAAATGAGAATCAACAAAGATAAATCCATTACTAGAGAAGCATCTTTTAAAGCAGACAAGAATATTGATTTAGATTTAGATGATATTGAGGAAAAAATTGTGAGAAGGTTAAAGAAAGGATCAGTAAAATATCAAGGAAATCTTCCCTTCAAATGTTTTAACTGTGGTAAGATAGGTCATTTTGCATCTAAGTGTCCCCACCAGAAAAAGAACCAGAACTCTGATGATGAAAAGAAGTACAAATTCAAGAAATATAGTAAAAAGAAAAGTTTGTGTGCAAACAATGACAATTCCTCAGAAGACATAGATAATGATTCATCATGTGAAGACAAAGTGAATGATTTTATTCTTATGGCTATGGGATATCTTGATGATGAACACACAGGAGGTGAAATGGATGATGGAGAAGCTGTGGTGGATATGGAAGGTGAATTAATTAGTGCTTTGGAAGAAATTGACAGACTCAAATGTAAGAAGAGAAAACAAAAACAATTGTTGATGCAGTTTAAAATGAATGGTGAAAAACCTGATGAAAATTTTTCTCTACTAAAAGTGGAGTTAGAAGAGGCAAATAAATTAGAAGACATACTGAAACAATAGTTGTCAGAGAAGAAAACGAGGTGTGAAGCCTTAGAAGAAGAGATAGTAAACACCAGAAAAGAAATGGAGAAGTTTAAGGCATTGTATCACCCAAATCTGTCAAGTATTAAAGCATCAGAAGAATTAACTTCCATTCTAAATCAGAAAAGGAATCCAAAGTTGAAAGCTAGCTGGGGCTGTGAAGAAGGATCAAGTAGTGATCATCCAAGTAATACAAAACCCATCAAGTTTGTGAAATCTACAATCATTGACAACAACCACTCTATAGAAACAAAGAAATAAAATCAGCCACCAAGAAGGAATGAAAGAAAAAGTACTAGAACCAAATCTGTAGATCAAAGAAATAACACAAACACATCTTCTGATCAAAGAAATCATCAGCATGGAAGAAATCGACTACAATCGTTTTTCAGGTACAAAGGTTTTTTCTATGGTTATTGTTTTTTCTATTCTAACTTTGGTCACAAAGTTGTAAATTGTTCTTTAATATTTAGATATGTGAAATCAATATACTCAAGGAATATTTATCTGCCACAACAAAGATTGATACAACCAAGAAACAAAAGACCACAGACTATAAATCGTGTGATGGATGGGGGAAGAACGCAGGTGAAACATAACATTATTTATGAGCATATCAATCGTTATGATCTGTTATTCAGTGAACCAGAATGTTACATCTGTCATAACTATGGACATAAAGCTGTAGATTGTTGCTTAAGGAATTTTAAGCCAGACTCGAATCCCACTGCTGAAAAATTTCAAGATTTGGAAGAAGAAAGAAGATGACAAGTGTTATCAGCCCAAAGACAAAATAATCACTGGTATATTGATAGTGGATTTTTCAAACATATGACTAGAGACAAAAGTAAGTTTCTAACTCTAAGTGAAATAAAATCAGGGAATGTAACTTTTGGAAACGATGCACTAGGAAAAATAAAAGGTAAATGAATGGTAAGTTTGAGTAATGGCAAAGGGAAAGCTCAAGATGTGTTGTTTGTAGAAGGTCTGAAACATAATCTGCTTAGTGTCAGTCAAGTCTGTGACCGAGAATGTGAAGTCGTTTTTACTTCTAAAGATTGTAGAATAAAATCTGTGAATTCATGACAGCTAGTTGCAAAAGGGATAAGAACAAAAAACAATGTCTATGTGTTAAAAGAAGAAAAAGAAGAATGCCACTTAAGCAAGTATGATGAAAGTTGGCTATGGCATAGGAGACTTGGACACTTAAATTTTGATCATATAATCAAGCTCAAAAACAATGGGGAAGTAAAGGATCTTCCAAAGATATCAAAGCCATATGATTCTGTTTGTAAACCATGCCAGATAGGAAAGCTTACTTGGACACAATTCAAATCTAAAAACATTCCTTCAACAAAAAAACCTTTCCAGTTAGTACATATGTATTTATGTGGACCATCAAGAAAAAAAGGTACAAGAAAAGAAAACTATTTTATGTTGATTATTGTTGATTATTCTAGACTAACATGGGTTTCCTTTCTGAAAGAAAAATCTGAAGCATTTGAAAAATTCAAAGTGTTTAAGGCTCTGAATGAGAATCAAATAGGAAAATATTGAAGGCAATAAGGTCTGATAGAGGAGGAGATTTTATCTCATGGAACTTCAAAGAGTTCTGTGATAAACATGGGATCAAAAGAGAGTACACAATCCCAAGGACTCCACAACAAAATGGAGTTGTTGAGAGGCAGAATAGATCAATACAACAAATGGAAAGATCAATGATGAATGAAAAAAATATTGCTCAGACATATTGGGTGGAATCATTAAATACAACTGTTCATATTCTGAACAAAGCTCATCTCAGGCCACACAGTGATAACACTCATGAATTCTGGTTTGGAATACCTGCTTCAATCAAGCATTTTAAATTCTTTGGGAGTAAATGTTATATCAAGAATAATGATGAAAATATTGGCAAATATGATGACAGGGCTGATGAAGGTATATTCTTAGGTTATGCTACAAATAGTAAAGGTTACAGATGCTACAATAAGAGGCTGCATAAATTGGTTGATTGTATTGACATAAAAGTTGATGAAGAAATACCGATAGGAAATGTAAGTAGTGTTGAACCAAGCACAAAAGATATAATTGAAAATGAAGATGAACAAGTCCAAGGATCAGAAAGAGAAGAATCTGAATCAAATGAATATACGAATACTCCAACTGACACAAATTAGTAGAAAGAAGAAAAATCACCTCTCAGAATTGTTAGAAAGAATCATCCTGAAAATTAGATAATTGGAGATATAAATAAAGGAGTTCAAACAAGAAGGAAATTGATTAAGAACTCAGAACAATCCCATGTTGTTGTTTTTTTTATCTATGGTTGAACCTAAATTTTTTTATGAAGCCAACCAACATGATGATTGGATTAGAGCTATGAATGAAGATCTTGATCAGATTGAGAAGAACAATACTTGGGAGCTTGTTCCTAGACTTGAAGACAGGAATGTAATAGGTTCCAAATGGGTGTTCAAAAATAAAATGAATGAAAAAGGACAAGTTGTTAGAAATAAAGCCAGACTGGTCTGTAAAGGGTATGCACAAGTTGAAGGTCAGGATTTTGATGAAACTTTTTCACCAGTGGAAAGATTGGAAGTTATCAGAATATTTCTTGCATATTCATGTCATAAGAACTTTAAAGTGTATTAGATGGATGTTAAGTCAACATTTCTTAATGGATATCTAGAGGAAGAAGTATATATGGAGAAACCTGAAGGATTCTCATTGACAGATAATCCTAACTATGTCTGCAAGATGAAGAAGGCTCTATATGGACTGAAAAAAGCACCACGATTTTGGTATTATAGACTGGAAAAATTCTTACAAGACAAAGGATTCAAGAAAGGTATTGTTGACAACAATCTCTACATTAAGTCTGAAGGCGATAATTTACTAGTTGTTTTGGTTTATGTAGATGATATTATTTTTGGATGTACTAATGAACCTTCTATCCAGTGGTTTGATAAATCTATGCAAAAAAAGTTTGAGATGTCCATGATAGGAGAATTGTCATACTTTCTGGGTTTACAAGTAAATCAGATTTCTGTAGGAATATTTATCTCTCAAGAAAAATATTTGAAAGAGATGTTGAAGAAATTTCAGATGGAGGATTCTTCTCCTGTTAGTACACCTATGGTGGTTGGTTGCAAGATTAGTAAAGATGATATTTCACCTAATGTTGATCAAAGGACATATCGCTCTATGATAGGCAGTCTTCTGTACATCACATCATCTCGTCCTGATATAATGCAAGATGTTGGAATGGTAGGTCATTATCAGTCTGCTCCTAAACAAATTCATTTGGTAGCTGTCACAAGGATATTCAAATACTTGAAAGAAATAATGACTTATGGTCTATGGTATCCCGGAAATCGGAATTTTCAATTAACTTCTTATTCAGATGCAAATTGGACAAATTGTGTGGATGAGAGAAAGAGCACCAGTGGAGGTGCATTCTTCCTGGGTGACTCGTTGGTAGCATGGATTAGTAAAAACCAGGGATCTATTTCCTTATCAACTACATAGGCAGAGTACATTGTTGCTGCTACTTACTACACTTATATTTTATGGATGATTCAAACTCTTACAGATTTGAAGGTAAATTATACTGATCCGATTACAAATCACTGTGATAACACTAGTGCCATTAGTGTCTCCAAGAATCCTATTCTTCATTCCAAGACTAAGCATATCCCAATAAAATACCATTTTATCAGAGAACAGGTTACAAACAGAGTCGTTCAACTGAATTATATTCCTTCCACATAACAGATAGTTGATATATTTACTAAACTGTTAGCAGCGACCCCTTTTGGATATCTTCATCAAAGTTGGGGGTTATAACTTCTTTCATCTAATCTGTTCACCTATTCAGGGGGAATACTTATTGAATATCTATTGTATTTCTAAGCTGCTCATAGTTGACAGGGGGAGTATGTACTGCAATAGCTCAGGGGGATCATGTTTCTTATTTGACATTGATGTCAAAGGGGGAGAAAGTGTGGTAATTTTAAGGACGCTACAGTGGTATAATTGGATATTCTTCAAGGGGTTTCAAGGGGTTTCCATCAATGCCAAAGGGGGAGATTGTTGGCATGTTTTTCAGACAAAGGAAGAGTATTCATGTTTGTCATTGATGGCAAAGATCACGATCAACAACACAACGACAATGATGGAATGACAAGATCAACAGTCTAAGCTCAGAAGGAGGAGCAACAGTGATCGTTGGATCCCATTCATAATTATCGATGACCGTCATATCCGAATTAAGTCTGGAGGAGCGCACATAAGAGGAGAATAGATCTCAGGTATCAGATCTGAGTGCGAAGACTGACCATCGTCGAATCCAAAAGAAGGAGCATGATCTTTAAGTACAAGATGAAGCGGGCTTAGAAAGTCCAGAAAGCAGGAGGACCGTTGATCCAAGAAGGACACGTGGAAAACAGTCAGAGTGCAACAAAGGTTTTGTTTCGGAGTTTCGCAGATCGGGAAATCCAAAGGAAAGAGGTTCTCTAACCCCTCGAACTCGCGATATGCGAAATTGTGATAACAATCCTGACCGTTAGAGTCATAAGACACGTGGAAAGAGATTGGAATTTTGCTGACTTTCACATTGGAGGAGTCAATGGAGCATGGTGTCGGAACTCGCGATATGCGATATCTCGAAATGATCTGAGTTGTTGGATTGAAGGTTGATATGAACCCTTAGATCGAGGTATGCTGTGGAATGTTGGATGCAGAGGACACATGGTGAGCGATTGGCATCTCGCTGACTGTAAAGTCAAAGGAAGGAAATCCTATCACCGTCCAACTCGCGATATGCGAAATCACGATAAGGATTGGCCCATGGTCATAGAAAAGGTCACATCGTCAAAGGCTAGAGGAAGGAGCTAAGCTCCTTCTCGGAGATGGCAACATGAAGAGTCAAGACTCTTCATCTTTGGATTACCAAAATGAAAAATGCGAAAATGCCTTTTTGTATAGGTTGTAGTCACTGCATTTGGTCATGTGAGAGGGAGGAGCTAGCGGAGCTAAGCTCCATTTTAGGGATCGCAACTTGGAGCATCGAGACCTTTCGACACAGGATTTTCGAAATGCGAAATGAAAAAATCATTTTGATTAGGCCCATGGTCACAACCAGTGGGCATATGGGATAAACACAAGACCCTGTAGATTTAATCCAACAATGATGGTTATTTGAGCATATGATCGAAGGGCTACTGTTGATCTTCATGATTATCTGTTCAGTTACGTTTCAGTTAGCATAATCGAATCATGGTTCTTGACCGGTTAGCAATTCAGTTGCTGAGATGTTTTCTTCTTTGCCCAAGGAGATTCGAAGTGTAACTGATGAGGCTGGTGTGTATAAAAGGAGAGATGCAGTGACTGTGTGAGGTTGGTTGTTCTAACCGGAAAAATGAGATGAACTATAATAAGGGTAAAGTTACAGTATGCAGAGCATGAGATAAAAATCAGAGATGAGTAACAGTCACTGAACAGACAGAAGCAAGAGCAGAATAACATGAAGCAGAGCATAATTGCAGAATAGTTTTTGAACCAGAGAAGAACTGCAGAACAATGAAGAAGGGGTAAGAATTGAGATACCTGTATTGTTTGTTTGTCAATCATTTATTTATAATCAGGGAGGAAGGGTGGTTCTAGGGAGGACTGTGGTCCTTTGATATTCAAGTTGAAGCTTGAATATTGTAAGTTGTATCTTCTATCTAGTTGTGGCTAGAAAAATAGGGTGGCAAGGTGGTGCTCGGGAAAACACAAAGTTTTCTGTATACAAGTTGGTGCTTGTATAAATCCAGTTGGTGCTGGAAAATTTAAGGAGTTGGTGTTTCCTTCTAGTGGGTGCTAGAGAAACCAGAGAGTTGGTTCTCTCAACAAGTTGGAGCTTGTAAAACAGATATAGTAGCCTCACTTTGAGTTGGTGCTCAAACATAGATGATGTACAAAACTTAAAAGACTACCCATCATTTCGAAGAAGAAGAGATTGTGTCCCTTTATGGGTTTCCTCGTGAAAATCTGTCTCTATGTATATCTTATGTGTGATTGATGATCATTATTTATGTTGTTCATATGATGTATAATATTGATGGTCACTTAATGAAAGATTAAAAATGGTTTAATAGACTTAAAATTGTTTAAGCACAGTAACAATTGATTCACCCCCCCTCTCAGTTGTCTTAGTAATTTAAACAAGATGGGGCATGGTGAAGGCTGTCGTCAGCTTGAGATGGAAAATGAAGAGGAGAGGTAGAAGGGTGAGGCGTGAGCCTGAGGTCCGTAAGGCCAAGTGCAAAACTCTCCATAATGGAAGGAGGAGAATTGGAACCAAGGAAGTTTGGTGAAGGAAAACGCGAAGGATAAAGTGAGGAAGAACATGCCTAAGATCGGTTGTAGGGGCGCCATAGATGAGAAGAGGATGTAACTGTTGAGGTGACCTACACGACGCCATGAATTTTCTCACGCTGCGTAGCTTCCAGATCATGCGGTAGGCTGGCCACAAGTGTGGTCTGGAGGGTGGCGACGGCTTCGTTTAAACCTTGAGTTGATGTACCGAGAGGGAAGGTCTAATTAGATGCCAAATGGTTGTCTGTCTAGCCAGGTGGCCTCCCCGTGAACTGTCCACGCATTGTACCTGGTAGCACCCCATCCGAGGGAAAAATGTTTTAAATATTAATATTTATTTTACACACATAAAATAGTTACATAAAACAACTTTATTTTGTTGATAATCCACAAACATTAACACTAAAGTATTTTAACTTTTTAAATTTCTCAATGCTTTTATCATATATACATATATTAAAAAAATAAGTATATAAAGCGAACAAAGTGATTTTATGCATATGTTTAACTTAAAAAATATTGTTGATTAACGGTCATAATTTTAATTTTAATATTTTACTTAGCCATTTTCACATTGTGCCAAGCCTTTTACTATGACAATATCTACGCACTCCACATATATATATATATATATATATATATATATATATATATATATATATATATCTTCCACACCTCCATACTCCGCACATGTATATCCTCTGCACAACCAACACTAAAATGTTAAATGTACTATTAAGACCAAAACCAAACCAAAATCTTCTTAAAAGAACCAATTATCATTATTCTATGTAATTAGCATGATAACCAAGTTATTTATGGCATGTTAATTTGATAAGATTCCACCACTAACTCTCCATACTTAGTTGAGTTTACTTTAAGTAACAATGTTTATTATAAAAAATAAGTATACAAAATAAACAAAATGCTCTTATGCATATGTTTAGGTTGGTCTATTTTGAACCCTTGTGCAAATAATTCATATCATCCATCCTCCCACACTACTCCCACAACTTCGCACTTCCAATAGTTCCACAACATACATTTTGACAAGCAATGTAATTTACACGTTAACTGAGTCATTTATGGCATGTTTATTTGCTAAGATTCCACCACTAACTCTCCATACTTATTGAATTTATTTTAGGTAGCAATGTTTATTACGCCGATACGCGTACTCCCTATTGGAATTGATGGATTAATCAACATACTCTTTTCGTCGTCACCAAATAAATTAATGTGATTGCAAACATTAACTCCCTTACATTTATGAATTTGTCCCTTTATCATTACTTTTGTTGTTTACTATTTCACTTTTACATAATAGGATTAAGAATTTACTATGGTGACTTATCAATTGCCACAGAGCATAATTTTGCAAATCCAAACAAGATTAATTAATTTTTAAAATTTACCTATTCATTATTAATTTTTTACATTTCACAGTTTTGTTGTGTGTGGTTATGTCATCTCTTAGCATGGAGAGGAGTGGAGAACAACATCACAATAATTTTACATTTATTTTTTAACTTTTACCAATTTATAGGTTTCAAGAAATCCTAGCATCGTGTGGTTAAGTTTCACTATGTTGTCTATGGTTAATTTTTACCACCCCACAAAGAATGTTGAGGATTGGACACAAATAAATAACCTCTCGTAAGTACCGAGAATAAAAAGTTTAGTATGTGACCTCTCGTAAGCACTAAACAATTGAAAAAATAACTAGGAATAAATAATTGAAGAAATAATTAATTATTCCACCTCTCATAATGTTTTCACCATGCCACAGAGAGGAGTGGCAACAAAAGAGGAGTGGGGGGGATTTTGATGAGTTGACATGGAGGAGACGAGTGAGAAAAAAAAGGGATCTGAGTGGTGGGAAGATTTAGAGGAGTAATAAAATACTATTGAAATCATATGTGCATGTTATTGAACAACTATACTAGTCCATCAAGACAACAACTATATGTGCATGTGCATTGATCAGGACAAGAGAGCATCATTGATCAGGATAGGAGAGCCACATTGGTTCTTGCAAAATTGCAGATATTCCACTAGGGCATGCACATAATAATTGTTTGTGTGCCTTTGTCACTCTACATCTATGTCATTTTGTTTTCATAATGTATGTGTAGAATAATTGTTTATGTGCCTTTCTCACTCTGCATCTTTGAAAAACATTATTTACTCTTGAGACCATGCACATGGAAACAGTCTCTCAATGTGTAAAGCCCCAAGGGTTATCTCAAGTGGTTTTGAGCTAGACGTGAAGTTATCCCCAGTGGAGGAGGTCACGGGTTTGAATATCTTGTTCTCCCTTAGGGTTAGGCTTGAACATAATTAGGGTCGACGATTTGCCCCGTTTACCATCCACGAAGTGGGAAAGTACTCAAGGGTTTCTCGTGAGATATTACCTCAGATATATATGACAAATTTCTCTTCAATGTATTATGTGGCACACCATTACTTTGCAAGAGTGTCTTCATTGGATAGTAAATATTTGACTTGCAATACACAATAGTTGCAAATATATTATTATACATGTTAAAATTGCAGCAAAACAAAATAAATAACTCCCAACTAGGAATGCTTATTCCCATTAATTGCACATGTTTTTAGAGCAACTTAGCTTTGGTTATTCATTTCATGGGAATATTGGGAAATATAAATAGATAGACAAGTTGTTTGTGTTGATTTGTTAAGTGGTTGGGGCAGCCCACGCTACGCATTCCTAGCCAAGAAGGCATTTTAATTAATGATTCCTCTTGTAAATTCCCGATAAAATGTCGAATGCAACCATTTTGATTTAATATCTTAGCTTGTGGGATGGTAAGAGGGGTCTCTAAAATTAAACCCTCTGGTGCTCCATGATATTAAAATTTGGTGCTCCGTGGGATTAATCTCTGGTGCTCCCTTTATCACTCCATGCATCATTGAAATGTAGGGTTTTCAAGTTGAAGTAAAAGTGTTGTTAATTCCTTAGTTAAACATATTGCAAGCAATGACAAGGAAGTACCCTCTCATATTATCCTATCTATATTTAGGTTAATGTTTAGTTTTCACTTCATCCAACATTTCATTTGATGTAATGTTACTCCATTGTAGTGATTGGAACAATAGAATTAGTGGAACAAATGAAAAAACATTTCATTTTCTTTGTTTCATTAATAAAATTAAACAACATAATTAAATATGCAAAGCGATGCTATGCATTGAGTAAAACGTTCCTCCATGTAGGTTAACATAACTACCACATCGAACATTTCATTTGAAATGTTAGGGTTTTGAAGTTTAGGTAAACATAATGTTTAATTCATTACTTTAAAGTATTTCATTTCAAATGTTAATTGACAAATTACTCTACACTGATTTCCTATATTATTGGGAGACTGCAACATTACCTTGCACTCACTACAAATATTGAGAGTGCCCTCTTTGGAGCCATTTTTATCTTCTACACCTCCTCACTCCGTAGAGATATATCCCCGCATAGCCAACACTAAAATGTACCATCAAATCTAAAAGCAAACCAAAATCTTCTTTAAAAACCCATTATCATTAATTTTGTATAGATTACTGAAAAGACCAAAATCTTTCAAAAATACCCACTATCATTAATTTTGTATAAATAATTGAACAGACTTGCTACTGCATAAAGGAAGCAGAGAAAGGATGAAACTAAAATTCCATATCATATACCATTTTTTACATTGAAAAGTTTCAAGACATATCTATCTTGTTCATACAAATAAAAGAACTTAAAGTAATAGTTAGTTCACGCAGAAAGCCATTGTGAAAGTTGGCACTGCAGTACAAGAGTCCTGAATGAGAGTGTCATAGGGGGAATTGTTATCATTAATAGAATTATATATTAATATATTAATAAAAATTATATTCATATGCATAAATATGCAATTTTTTCTTAAAAAATAATTTAATATTAAAAATTGTTTTAAATATTAATATTTATTTTGCACACATAAAATAGTTACATAAAACAACATTATGTTGTTGATAATCACCAAACATTAACACCAATTTATTTTAACCTTTTAAATATCTCAATGCTTTTGGGTGTATACATATATTTAAAAATAAGTATATAAAATGGAAAAAAAAAAACAAATTATGCATATGTTTAACTTAAAAAATATTGTTGATTAATGGTCATAATTTTAATTTTAATATTTTACTTAGCCATTTTTCATATTGTGTAGAGTCTTTTGCTATGACCATATCTACCCACTCTGCAGCACATGTATATTCCCTACACAACCAACACTAAATTATACATGTTGATTTACTATGATTCCACCACCAACTCTCCATACTTGAATTTATTTTAGGTAACGATGTTTATTATAAAAAATAAGCATATAAAGTGAGCAAACTATTTTTATGCATATGTTTAAGTTTCTATATTTTGAACCCTTGTGCAAAGAATTCATATCATCCTCCCGCACTCCCACACTTCCACAACTCTGCACTTCCAATAGTTACACAACATAGATTCTGACAAGCGATATAATTTGCACAATAACCAAATCATTTATGGCAGATTGATTTGCTAATATTCCACCACTAAGTCTCCATAATTAGTTGAATTTATTTTAAGTAACAATGTTTATTATAAAAAAACAAGTTTATAAAGTGAAAAAAATGATTTTATGCACATGTTTAACTTAAAAAATATTGTTGATTAATGGTCATAATTTTAATTTTAATATTTTACTTAGCTATTTTTCACGTTGTACAAAGCATTTTTTCTATGACCATATCTATGCACTCTGCAGAGGTATATCTTCCGCACTACGCATAGATATCTCTCTACACACAACCAACACTAAAATGTATTGTTAAAGCCAAAACCAAACCAAAATCTTCTTTAAAAATCTGTTATCATTAATTCTGTACTGAATAGACCAAAATATTCCAAAAATACGCACTATCACTAATTTTGTATAAATTAATGAACACACTTGCTACTGCATAAAGGAAGCCGAGAAATGATGAAACTAAAATTCCATATTATATACCATTTTTTACATTGATAAGTTGCAAGACTTGTCTATCTTGTTCATACAAATAAGAGAACTTAAAGTAATAGTCACTTCACTATGAAAGCCATTACTAAAAATGGAGTACACTACACTACAAGAGTCATGGATGAGATTTTCTTAGGGGAAAATGTTATTATTATTAGAATTGCATGTTAATATTTTAAGATTGTAATAATAAAAATATATTCATATGCATAAATATGCAATTTTTTCTTACTTAAAAAATAAATTAATATAAAAAAATGTTTTAAATATTAATATTTATTTTACACACATAAAATAGTTACATAAAACAACTTTCTTTTGTTGATAATCAACAAACATTAACATCAAAGTATTTTAACTTTTTAGATATCTCAATGCTTTTACATATATTAAAAAACAAGTATATAGAGTGAACAAAATGTTTTTATGCATTAATTTAGCTAAAAAAATATTGTTGATTAATGGTCATAATTTTAATTTTAAAATTTTACTTAGCAATTTTTCACATTGTGCAGATCCTTTTGCTATGACCATATATATGTACTCCGCACAAATATATATCTTCTGCACCACCGCCGCTCTCAGCACAGGTATATCCTCTACACAACCAACACTAAAATGTATTGTTAAAGCCAAAACCAATCCAAAATGTTCTTAAAAAATCGGATATCATTATTTTGACAAGCAATGTAATTTGCACGATAAACATGTTGATTTGTTAAGATTCCACCACTAGCTCTCCATAGTTAGTTGAATTTATTTTAAGTACAACAATGTTTATTATAAAAAATAAGTATATAAAGTAAAAAAAATGTTTTTATGCATATGTTTAAGTTGGTCTATTTTGAACCCTTATGCAAAGAATTCATATCATTCATCCTCCTGCACTTCTGCAACTACGCACTTCCAATAGTTCCACAAACGATGTAATTTACATGATAACTGAGTCATTTATGGTACGTTGATTTGCTAAAATTCCACCATTGACTCTCCATACTTAGTTGAATTTATTTTAAGTAACAATGTTTATTATAAAAAATAAGTATATAAAGTGAACAAAATGATTTTATGCATATGTTTAAGTTAAAAAATATTGTTGATTAATGGTCATAATTTAAATTTTAACATTTTACTTAGCCATTTTTCATGTTGTGGGGAGCCTTTTGTTATGACCATATCTACGCACTCCACACAGATATATCTTCCACACTTCTACACTCTGCACAGGAATATCCTCCGCACTACCAACACTAAAATGTACTATTAAAGCCAAAACCAAACCAAAATATTCTTTAAAAACTCGTTGTCATTAATTTTGTATAAATTACTGAATAGACCAAAATATTCCAAAAATACCCACTACTAGTAATTTTGTTTAAATTATTGAACATACTTGTTGCTGCATAAAATAAGCAGAGAAATGCTTACATTAAAAGTCCATATTATATACCATTTCTTACACTGAAAAGTTGCAAGACATGTCTTTCTTGTTCATAAAAATAAGAGAACTTTGAGCTATTGATATTCACAAACCATACCCCGGATGGGGTGTCAACTGGTGGCCATGTTGAACATGAGCCCATGCATGCCAACCACCCCCTCCTCCTAGGGTGGTGCCCCAGTGACATTCATTTATTCCAACCATGTTCACCTCTGCAAGTGCACCTGCAAATGTCCTCCATCAGGTACGACGCTCGTGTGACTCTGATGGCTCTCCGAAATCTTCCGCGGGCTAATCTTTTCACCCTCCCTAGGAATATTTCTCATTATGCTCAATCATCTTCCCAATGAGTTCTCATTCCTCCACATATTCCTCCTTCCATGATCGATTTCCTTCACTATTCCAGGATCCTACCCTTGGCCTCACACACTTGTATCACCCCCACCACCCTTTTGTGTGATTTACCCTGGTGTCTTCCTATTCCAAGAACATGAGTCCATTCGATAAGAGCCATCTCTTTCTCATCCTAGAGTGATTTCACTCCCTACATTTTTCGCTCCCTCGGTCCCTGCTGCACCTGTCCCTACCACACCAACATAGATCAACGTCTCTCCCCTCCTCTTGGTGAAGAAGATGACCACAATCTGCCCTCTGTTCCTACCATGACTTCTACCATAGGATCTCTTACCCTCGATCCGAATGTAGCTTCCAGTTCATTCCATTCTCCTCTGCCTCACCCATTATTCACTGATACTCATAGGGAGACCATCTTGGTGTTGCATCGTGACAATACAAAAATGAAATTTTGACAGGAGTTGATGGAGAAACACCTGTGTTATAGAAATATTTGACTCACCTGATGCAACTTGCTAAGAAGGCCTTTTCCATTTCTCTATGCATACTTGAAGTCCCTTTTTTTAATTCCTAGAGCTAAAAATAATAGTTTTCCACATATACGCACCCTAACAGCTATACACCATGCGTATATGTAGGTTGCACCATTACAACCCATGTACATCGGGTTTTGTGCCCAAAATTAAAAATGGTGTCGAGTTTCTATGTCACGTCACGAGATCCATGATCCTTGGCCTTCCATATATTGGAAACACTCTGACACGACCCTTCATTTCCATTTTGAAGGCTATAAATGGGCCATATCCAAGTTGTGGAAAGAGGAGAAGAATTCAACTTTTCAGAGAAAAATTACTCTGGAGAAATTATTCACTTCATATTGAGTTTACATCCCTTTGTTTGTTTAATTTTGAACACATTGTTCAACCCCCAAGCTCTTCTTCCCTCTTTAATGGAGAACCTCATTGTCTCTCTTATATGAGCTTTACCTTTGGCGGAGAATTGAAGTGGTGGAGGCCCAACTGGAAGGAACTTAGTTTCTTGGTCCCGAGACATGCCGACACAAAAGTTTGTCATTCATACACTTTTGTTGATCATATTTTAATAGAAATACTATTTTCTCGTCCAAATAATGTCTTGCAAATATTTGAATTGTTATTCCATGGGCATATTTGTTTTGAATATTGATGGATTATGCTATTATATGTTCTAAATTTATATATTATCACCATATGCTTGCGTATCTTGGTTGTTGAGGACAAGTTACATGTATATAGATTTGAGTCGAGTGCTCAACGGTGGTCTTCATCGAACATCCGAACGAGGTAGGCTCATTATCTTGTCTTGTTAGCATCCTTGTTTATATAGAATAATTGAGATTAGAGTTGATTTTTGCAGTCATTCTGTCTGTTGTGGTTTACCCCATGCCATAGAGTAATTTTCCTTGTAACAGAATTGGTGACCATACTAGGGATTGAATCTTCTTTTCGGGTTTTGGAGTGTGTTTATCCTTTGATTTCTCTCGGTTAGATTGATTTTTCTTGTCATCTGATTGCTTGAAATACTATTTTCATTTTGAATCTGAGTTTCTTGGCCTTATCCTTAACCTGGAAGTATTTTAATATATATACACAGTTTTTCCTTTGACAAATGCGTACATATGCAAGTTGTCATTCTATAAGGTGCGTACGTATGCGGTTTTTTATTGAACATTCATGTACATCATCCTTATTTGTGTGATTGTTGATTTTGGTGTTTGTTGGGTAAGTTTTGATGGTTGTTGAGTCTTCTTGGGTCTCTATTGTTGGATTA
>SNQJ01S0086198.1:87218-97806 GCA_010110895.2 Picea sitchensis | reverse complement strand
TCCAGTTGTGTAGGTACCAGAGCGCAGATCAAGGTCAAGGCAATCCATTTTATGAAGGCGTTGGCTAAACGTTATATTTTTGGGTTTTTTTTTTAAGGTAGTAATGGGTTGGAATTTGGAATTTGGGGATGTAAATTTGGACAAAATTTCTATTTTATGTTTGTTTAAAATGTTTTTCTGGATGTATAATTAAATTTAGAATGTTGAAAAATTCTTACTATATTAAAATTATACAAACTTAACTATTCAAATCTACAGATCCAATCATTTATCATCAAATTTCGAACAAAATAAAAAAAAAATGACAAAAAACCGACAAAACGTTTAACGTTTAGACTAACGTTTAGACAGTCTTTTTATGAACACAGTTACCCGGGCGCAGATCGCGGCAGTCCATTTTATGAGCACTTTCTCATTCACACTATTTTCGAGCTCCCTACGTACCCGGGTCGTTTGAGTGGGGTCTGGTCCCATTACATCATTGGTTCTATTTTTGCGTGATCATGGAGATAATTGAATTTAGCAGGGGTTTTGGACCGTCTTCGTTGTCAATTACATGTAGGTAAAACTCTACTGTATAAATAACATATCATTCAGATATTTTACGAGTATGTTTTCTATATATCAAAGCAATTGAAAACCACACCGTGTGATTATACCTTTAAGGTTTTTTATTACCTTTCTGTAAAACACCAAGCGAACATGCCNAAAACTCTACTGTATAAATAACATATCATTCAGATATTTTACGAGTATGTTTTCTATATATCAAAGCAATTGAAAACCACACCGTGTGATTATACCTTTAAGGTTTTTTATTACCTTTCTGTAAAACACCAAGCGAACATGCCGCTCAGTTAGTCGCTTCCTCTGAGAAGCGATAGTACTCCAGCGTGCTGAAAGTCTTCTTTCGTTGAAATATGCACGAAATATCATATTTTATAGCTTTCTCCCCGTAAAGACAGTACCCGAGAGTGCTAAGTCTTGCATCGTTGAAATAACCATGAAATTTCCTGATATCTTTGGATAATTAGTGATTCTCGCACATACACACAGTACCGTCGGAAACATCGGGTCTTCTTCGAATTAATTCGATCTGATAAAGTATTGAGCGTATACTTCGCTATCTGCCCGATTGCTGCCACGAAATATGTAAGTACGTTTATATTCAACGCGTATATCGAATTAATTCGATCTGATAAAGTATTGAGCGTATAGTTCGCTATCCGCCCGATTGCTGCCACGAAATATGTAAGTACGTTTATATTCAACGCGTATATCGAAATAACGTTTATATTCAACGCGTATTTCGAAATAAATCTCGGTACTGCGCGTTTTTATATTTCATGGTGTATTTGGAAATAAATTTCGCTCCTATATCTCATCATTTATAATTTTATTGATTTTTATAAGGGGATAAAATTTATTATAATTTAGTTTTTAATTGAGAATGGTTTCTCTGGATTTGTGAATATGTGTTTATTTACACTTCCTAAAATGCTTGGTTGATGCTTTAAGTGTAGAGGATTTCTACTCTTACCATATGTTTTTTTAGGTTTTGGGTTGATAACCTACTTTTATTATATAGTAATTTTAGCCTATATAGCATCTGCAATAAAGTAGCTATCTCATATTACTATCAATATCATTATAACAATAGAATTGTATACTTTCAAATACTTGGTTGATGCTTTACGTGTAGAGGATTTTCACTCTTATCATATGTTTTTTAGGTTTTGGGTTGATAATCTACTTTTATCATATATAGTAATTTCAGCCTAAATAGCATCTGCAATAAAGTAGCTATCTCATATTACTATCAATATCATTATAACAATAGAATTGTATACTTTCAAATAGCATGTAACTGAAATCAAATGCCATCTCCTTTACAATTTAATTTATTATTGAGAAAAGTTTTGATTAAAATTTTCAAATATAACAATGAAATTAAATATATTATTGAGAAAATTTCTGAAAATTCATTCAAATATCACAATAAAATTGTATATTTTAAGTAGGGTCTGACCTTAATCATGAAACCAAATACCATCTCTATTTACAATTTAATTTTTTATAAAAATAAATTCTATTGAATTTTGAAATATAATTTTACATTTTATTTGAAAAACCACTTCTCTAAAAATTAACTTTAATGGAATGGAAATGGTGGGATTTATATTTCCCGTAAAGGAATTTGACTTTTTGTCTACCCTCATACTCCCCAAAGTTTTGCGTAGGATATATTTTTATGAGTTATTTAGAAAAATAAATTTGATTTTTTTGGATTTTTAGCCATATGCTATTGGCCCTCGGATCATATTTTTATGTGTTTTTATGAAATTTTGAAAAAGTTATTTTGTGGGTTTTAGCCATATACCATTGGCCCTTGGCTCGAGATATGTTAAACCGATACATAAAGGAAATGATTTTCTTTCAAACTTTGGTTAGTGAATGGGTGAATTTTTGTTTTACAAAGGTTTTCAAAGGTTAGGTGGAATGTTTCCTTGATGTAATTGGAGTCTCAAGGATGGCATTCAACGCATGTCTAGCGTGATGCCATCACATATATAGGTCACCTTGTGACATGGAATTGTGTTGTCTCGGTGACGTGAATGCAAGTAGTTGGCGACTTCAATGTTTGTTGCTGGTTCATTGCTATTGCCATACTTGCTTGGGCGCAATAGTCATTGTGTGTATGGGTTTGGAGGTGTTTCGGTTCTGGGTGTTGTTGGGGGAGTGAGTGCCATATCCTTTGGTTTTAATCCCATTGTTGAGCTACGTATCATGACTTTGATTTGAATGCTTGTTGTGTTGGTTCATTGCTTCATTTGTGTTTGATTAGAATGATTATGGTTGTAATATTTCAGTTTTGAATTTTCGAATTAATAATGTATTTCCATTATTAAAGAGAGGTTGGAGTGCTCAAAATATTGAAAAGGTTGAAGAGCCTAGGGAATGGAATACTTCCAATACTTTTAATATTAACATATATCTTTGGCTGAAAGAAGAACAATGACAAGATTTATAGGAGATTATGATTCTATGAGAGGGAGAAGTTGAAGGTCTAAGCCTTTTATTAATTGATCATTTTACCCACGTTTGTATTGGGGAGGGGGCTAGGGGGCATGCGAGTCTGACGTTCTTGATATTTAAACCCTACGTGTGGGTTGTTTGGGGTTACAACCATCTCATTTCTACTGTACTCAAGGTTACAACCGTCTCATCGCTACTGCACTCTAGGTTACAACCACCACCTCATTGTTCTTCATTCACGTTGGTTCCTTCATCAGTGTCTATTCTTTTTGAATTGTTGTTGGGATGGAAAAACGAGTAGTTGGTGGTAGTGAACCATGGTTAGTGCTCCTGGTGATTATTGAGATTCCAACAGAGAATTGATGCACATATGCTTGAGATGCATTGACATGTTAATAAAACTTGTTCACAGCTGTGAATTCTGAGAGTTTCAACATTGACCTTTCCTAATCAGTAACATTGGAGCCTCGAAAAGTGGTGGAAAACCCTAAGGACTGTGTGACCGTGAAGGGGGTTCACTTTTTTTGAGTGGTGCAAACTAAGGGGAAGACAACTAGTAAATTGGGTTTTGTTGTGGGGTTGAGAAACTATTAGAGTTGAATCAAATATTGGTTTGGGAAATTAAAGTCAGCCTAGGAGCCGTCCTTATGACTCATAGCCTTGGCTCCGCTGTGACCTACTATTAATACTTAAAACACAACAATGTCTAAGGTTGGATGAAAAGTCAGACATTTGTAATTTGTTCATAATTTTTTTTGAAAATATAAGTCTCTCCATGTTTCTTTGTGATTTATTCCACTGTGTATTTTATTTATCTCTGTAATATGTTTAAGACATGCTAACTATTATTAATGGTTGTGCATGGCTCGCTATGCATTGTTTATCAATCATGCATGTTTCCTAATATTGCATTTACGCTATTGTGTTCATTATTTTCTTAAGAATGGTATCAAATTTTCAAAACCGTCTTAGGCAGCAAAGTTTTGAGGCACCCGGTCGGTGAGCTATGCCACAGATTGGTATTAGAGTAACAATTTTGCAATTGTTGGTGACGGGTACATCACAATGGTTGTGCATATCAGTTTGGAAGTGCTTTCGTTCTGAGCGTTTTCGTTCTGGGCGTTGTTAAGGAGTGACTCCCATAGGAATTAATTTTGGTGTAATTTTGAGTTGAGGATCCAAGGTAAGACTATTAGGCTCTCTGGTTCGGCTTAGATGGTGACTTGGATTTTGGATTTTGAACTCTTGTTCAGAGTATTGTTTGGGTGCAATTGTTCTCTGTATTGTTTTGGAGGTACTCTCATTCAACGATTTAATGGGTAGTGACCACCATTTCCATATTGTTCGGTTTCTTGGTGTGTTATTTATCATTGTGGTAGTTGTTTGTTGTTTAGTTTACGGTTTGAACCAATGTGAAATAGGGTTGAAGGGTTTCAACTTTGTTTCGAAGTAAGCATCATTGTTTCTATTGTGCAGGGATTTGATTCATTTTTCTATTGTTGGTTCTCTCTAAAAATTGTTTAGAGAGTGCTTATAATGAAGGTCGGTACCTTACACGACATGTAGGAGAATATCTACTCAAAAAGCATGTTCATGCCTTGGGTGAATTTTTTGTTTCGCAAAGTTTATGAGAGATTTAGATAATTTTTTGGTTGATGTGATTGGATTTTGTTACGTAGATGTTGATGTGGGTAGTTGTAGCCACTAATGCTTCTTGTCCTGGGTGTTTGCTCTACTTTTATTGACTCTAGTTCTAGGTATTGCCTGGGAATGATTATGGTTTTGTGTATTTTTTTTTTTTTGGGAGGTGCTCTCAGGTTGGGTGTTGTTCGGGAGTGATTGCCATCGACACAGACTCGTTTTTCTTTGTTATGACTATCATAGATATATTTCTTTCTTTTGGTCATAGTTTTAGTAAAGACTTTAGGGTAAGATTATTAGCGTGTTTGGTTTGGTTTGGTTTTGTTGGTAAATTTTAACTTTTTCTTGAATTTGTAGAATGATATTTTTTTTTTTTTTTTTGGTTGGTTGATTATATTGATATCTTGGGGTGGTGTCATTCTAGTTGTTGTTGGGAAGTAACTACCAAATTCATAGAAATTTATGTTTCTCATTATATATATATATATCATGGAGGGATTTTTTGTTTTAGTTTGATTTTTCTGTGATATAAAGGTATGATTATTAACTTTTTGTCTTAATTTTCCTAATGAATTATGACTTGGTTTTAGTTTCCACATGATAAAAAAAATTGTGAACAGTATTAATACAAATGAGAAATAAGTGATGAGGCAATCAAACAATTTGGTTATTACAGTTTTGCAAGGGATAAATGATCAAAATTGATAGAGGTACAGTGAGTATATTGATATCTTGGGGTGGTGTCATTCTAGTTGTTGTTGGGAAGTAACTACCAAATTCATAGAATTGTGTTTTCTCATTATATATATATCATGGAGGGATTTTTTGTTTTTGGTTTGATTTTCTACTGGCGATATAAGGTATGATTATTAACTTTTTTGTCTTAATTTTCCTAGTGAATTATGACTTGGTTTTTGGATTTCTATAATGATAAAAAAAATTGTGAACAGTATTAATACAAATGAGAAATAAGTGATGAGGCAATCAAACAATTTGGTTATTACAGTTTTGCAAGGGATAAATGATCAAAATTGATAAATTTTAAGTGAGTTAACTAAAAAAGACCAAGATAAATGACCACTTTGGTCAACTAAAAAAGACGAAGATAAATGATCAAATTTGCTGAGGATATAACTAGACTAAAAATGACCACATAACAATTAGTCATTTATTTGGTGATTTTTAGTTGTGTCACTCCGACAATGGAAAATTACAATTTTGACTATGAATTTGTACAATTTATTAAATCCTAACACTGCAGATGGATTCAGAGATCCCCTATAAAGGTTTACTAACACTGCAGATGGATTCATCTGAATCCATTTTTAGAATTTAGTAAACTTTTCTAGGGGATCTTTGAATCCATTTTTAGAATTTAGTAAACTTTTCTAGGGGATCTTTGAATCCATTGCAGTGTTAGAATTTAGTAAATTGTAGACCCATATTGGTTGTGGATCTTGATTATATCATTGATTTATATGCAGGTATGACTACCCCTCTTTTGTCGAGGGTTTGGGGGGAATCTTCCTGAAATGACCGATGATCCCCATCAGAAGCTCCGGGGCAGAACCTCTAGAATTTTTTTTTTGGAAAATTACCTTATAAATTATTGTAATTTTATAGTCAATTTTAAATTCTAAGATAAAGTTTGTTTGGGCCTTAAGAGATAAAATTTTATTATAAAATTTCTGTGTAAGGGGGCGCTGGGTTGGATGGTGAGAGACTAGAAAAAACGAATAAAAGAAAAACCTATGTAATAGATTATGGACAGCTCATTTGAGTCATAACATTATATATGATGTGTTAGTAATCAAATAAGTCAAGGTTTTATTTTGTAAATTATTGAAATTCAATGTGAAGGTATACCAAGTCGAATAGATCCAAGAATATTGAAGAATTGAGCTTGAATTTCGTTGCAGGGTTCATAGTTTTGGCGTTGCAGGTTGAGCTACAGGTATCATTGATTTAGATACCTTATGGATCTAAGAGCATTGGATTATAATTAATAGTGATCGTTGATCACTTTATATCAACGATCAACATTGTATATTGTTGTTGACTTCTTGGAGAAAGGGAGTGCACCTTAGTAGATCGAATGGTGGTAAATATTTAGATCAGACGACAGATGGTTCTTCCGCTCAAACTTGCACTAGACTTGTTTTATGAGTAACCCTAAAGAGGAGGTTTTTTTTTTCTACAAGAACTATGGACACGTGGTGGAGATATCTGCACTTCCGCGAGTTCAACTGTGGTTTATAAACCCATTTTTAATCCCCGGAAACCTCCATTCTGAAATTGTCAATTAAAGTTAAGACTTAGCGCCAAATTTAAGTTGAACGTTGAGTTGGAGAGATAACCCTTGGTTTGGTGATTGAACCTTAGTTTAATATAACATGAACTGCTCCAGAACTATAGTTCGATGGTGAGATAAGCCTGCAACGTGAAAAGGAGAGAGGAGTCGACATTACGAAGCCTGCCACGAATGAAAAATTACATGATGGAAGCCTGATCGATCCCAAAACAAGTAAATTTGAGGTTTGATTGAAATTTGAGGTTTTATTTAAAATTTGAGGATTTTATTTGAAATTTGAGGTTTTTGAGCCCAAAAGGGCATCAGTATATTAATGGGCCTGTTGAAGCTAGGCTTTGTGGTGAAGCATCATCGGCCATGGAGAGATCTTCAACGGGTAATGCTCTTGATTATTCCACCGACCTAGATGAACCACCTGACTGAACCATCTCGTTCTGCATCAGCCACATCTCAACGTTTTCCAAAACCTGACTTTGAATCGTAGGTTATCTCAGTTGCCATGATCTAATTCACCTTCTTAAGCTACAATGGTCGATATGTCTACAACGGGTAATATTTATGTTCTGAAAAACATGGATCGACTGCTACATATGCATTTTCCTCCGTAGAAGTTGTTGCAAACCCTTCTCAACAGGATCACAACCTTTGGCAATAGACTTTACCGTTGGTGTATACAGAGGTACTTAAGTGGGGATCATATCGATCAAATAGGTCAACAAGAGATACTGTAGTTGCTATTGCTTCTGGGTTGTACCATGGGCGAATTCCCCTCAGAATCAGAGTGTTAACATTGGCATATCGAGAGCACGATCAAATATCAAAGTGAATTTTCAGTTAATCCTTTCTAATAGTAAGCAGAGTTTGTACGATTCACAAACAATGCAACGTTCTCAGCAGGGTATCACTGATGCTATGATTACGTTGTTTTGAGTTTCTGGGCATGCTTCAACGACTCTTGTTTGTTGCAACTTCAGATGGCAACCACAAACCCCATTCCTATTTAATATTGGTCACTATTAACTGTTGGATTTTGTTGTGAATCGACTTGATCCCACAAGGAGAAGAAGCATTTGTTCAACTAGTTTTTCTTTTTGTCTCCATCATAGTTTTAGCTCCATTTTACCTGTGACATTAGTAAGGGAAGTCGTAGAATATATCTGTAATACCTGTGAGATTAGAATGATTGGGTATTTGTGTTTGTTGATTGTTTTTTTATATTTAATTTAAAAGGGCATATTTCCTGGCAAGTGAAAAACACATTAATGGTGCAACAACCCTGTGATTCTCGACGGGCATGTATGAACGTACCGATTCTTATTGTCATTTGTATTGTGCATGTGTGGAACATGCTAATTCCTTCTTGCATATCAATGTCTCTATTTTATTCTGTATTCACTTACTACTAAAAAAAAAGTATTGATGCTTTCCCTCATTATTGTCATCATTGTGGTTGAAATTTTGAACTGCCCTGCATATTGCATTATGCTCAATTACTTATCATTAACCTCTACCATAGGGCAGGGTATTGTAACTATGTACGAGGTTACGGTCTCATTTGGTATGTTTTCGGTCTCATTTGGTATGTTTTCGCAGAGTTGTGGCAGCTTGCATATTTCCAAGAATATATATATATATATATATATATATATATATATTCTACCTTATGTATTGACATTTTGGAGGCAGTATTGACTCATATGCTCAACATCATGAATCGTCATGATATCCAGGAATCAACAAAAGGTATCATCATGTTGTAGACAAACCAAAAGAGTTGATATCATAAGAAGAAAGAAACATCTGCATGTTCTAGTCTTCTGATTTGTCTTTAGTATAAGCATAATAATGGGTATGTATATTCAGTAGTTCATACGAGTAATATTATGCAGACATAATAGAGTGTTGGATTTGATTTATTTTTGAAACAAAGGATGTAATTTTCATGGACAGAAAGTTCCATCCTATGCATTGCCAATTCGGTACAACATCTCTTCTGAATAGAACTATTGTTGAAATGTTGCACCCTGCTCATTTAGTTGGCCATGCCTAATTTCTTGTATGATGAACATATGTAAGTAGAGAAATGGTTGAATTGTTGGAGCATTCTCTCTCAATTCACTATCCACAGTCTCCTTATTGAATCGTTGTCTAAATGCATATTAGAATCAACACTAGAGCGTGTAGCGTGTTGACCTGCTTGAGGATGCACAAGATGTTATATTTTTAAGAAGAACAAGAATCTAGATTTGTAATAAAGATATGCATCTTGATTTCAAAGACAATTGGAATTCATGAATAACACAGAATTTTTTCTATTCTACCATTCAAAAGAGGGTAAAATTGTTGACTGTAACCATTTTATAAATCACACAAGTTGTATTATTATTTTTTGTTTATTGTCATAATTGTAATGAACCTCCTCGTTACGACGATGAACCTCATATAACAAGTATATATATATATATATTGTGTGTGCGTGTGTGTGCAAGGGTAATAAACACATTCCACTCTGCGTCACCACCCAACAACGAACAAGATGCATACAACGACGAACACAACATGACGACCTAAGATGCACATCAAGTATCACATACAACGACGAACACAACATGACGACCTAAGACGCACATCAAGTATTTGCATGCATTGAACGACGATCAATCTACAAATAAAAAAGACTGACTACCCGCCCATCCTACCCTGTAATGGTTATGACCTCCAAGACACATAAGCAACGCCCAGGTTCCCATCGATTTTAACCATTTAAGGTCTCAGGGCTGGCGACTGTTCTGAGGAACATGGAGGTGTCTACATCAGGCCCGACACAAGCAGACCAAGCCTTCTAAGCCAAATGAAAAAACATAACCATCAAGATTGCAAACAACAAGGTTATTAACATTCAGGTTTTTTACAATAGCGCATCATTATTAACTCATTACTACTATTACAATATTGCATGGGAGGTGTATTTTCAATCAAATTCCAAGGCAATGACAAATAATATAGCATTTAAGGTATTTAACACTGTCTATTTTGACCTCCATTACGAGCTAGACTTCGCCGTCTAAAGTGCATAATGACATCAAGGTATGATTTAATTTAGTCTTAAAAACAAATTCAATTGCGCAATTTTAAATTTTAAAAGTCCTCAGAACTCCATCTGAATCAAATTGCCTTAAGTTATTATTATTGTTATAGGTAATTTATTTTATACTCACGATTTGATAATCAGGTAGTTATGTATATATAACAATACAACAAGAAGTAGATTATATATAACAATACAACAAGAAGTAGATTATTCACCTCTTGACAATCCTTACACTAAAATCCTCATCCCACAAATAATACATAAGAATACCTGTAAATTATAATCATAGTACTATTTCGAGGAAAATCATGGTAATAGCTTAAGGGATACTGAGAGGTCAAGGAATATGTAGTTTTGGCACAAGTTAGAAACATGAATGTAAATAAACTATTTTGTATCAAAAGGAACTATTGCATAAGTTAAAAACATTAAAGTAGATAAACTAATTGATATCAAGATTAAACTATTGCTCAAGTTAAAATCTTTTGTGTAACTAAACTATTTTATAT
>SNQJ01S0086198.1:46478-80412 GCA_010110895.2 Picea sitchensis | reverse complement strand
ATTTAATAAATGGGATAAGATATTTAATAATGGGATAAGATATTAGGTAAGGGGGTAAATGAAGGGAAGTCGGTGAAGGAGGGATAAGGGGGGAAAGGAGTTTGGGGGGGGGATTATGTTACGGGAGTTGGGGATGAATTTGGGAGAGCGGGGAGTTGGCAGAGTGAAACTTGGAGTAGGATTTACACAGTGCACCGGGGGTTGCTGGGGGTTTTGGGCTCGGAGGGCTAGGATATCCGTTGATATGCTAGGGCTAGGAGCTAACTAGTCGGCAGGGAGTTCAGTTTTGGGTAGTGTTCTAAAGAAGCGGGAAGGAAACAAGCGACGAGCAAATAGTAGCATCAGGTTCAGGTAAGAATTATACATTGTTTTGAATTAATTTGTTATTAAATCTTATTATATTGACGAAATTGCATACGAATGAGTTAAATTAGTAAAAATTTCTTGAATGTTACGGAAGTTACTGTTATTTCATTATTGTGTTATGAAATTAGTTAGTTTATCAAAATAAATTGATGTAAAATGTAAAACCGACCATTACAGGTGCCACTCGCCTCATCTGTTTATTTGTGTCACGTGCCCTTCAGGATGCATTATATTCTCCAAGGGTGCCACTCGCCTCTTGACTGATTGGTAGACATCAATAACCCCTGGAGTCAACACTCCTCCAGGTGAAGTTGTGGGAGACTAAGGGATTCTAAGGAATAAGCCCCCCGCCTTATTGCACACCCCTTAGAATCATCGTGAGCGACTGTCACAGTCTGCCCTCATGGCATCGCGGGTCCTCTCGAACTAGGTAATCATTAACCTACAGTTCGGTTCATGGCGGGAGTGCTAGTAGGTTGTGGCAGGGTTGTTGTCCACACCTCTCCCTCAACCTCTTTGGTTGTAGTGTGTGACCTCTTTACTCCATATGTGAGTCTGGTCGACAAGCTATCATCAACCTGCATCATCAACAAATCATGTCAGAACATATCCACATCATATTATCTAAGCAAATGTACTAATATCACAATAAATCAATCAAACCCCAATAGCACACTCCCTGACTCGATTTGGAGTCCAAGGGGTTCCATCGATGCCTCTGCATCCTCCAGGTCCAAACCTTGCACACTCAGTAAAACCGAGTCAATAGCACCTGTCTATGTCAATGTAGTAAAACAACATGTCATCTACCCATGATGCATCATAATCAAAGACAATGTTTTAATATCATAATAATACGGATCACTTGCGAGCAAGTGTCCTCAAAGAATAAGTTTGCTCAGTGCGCCAGAGCGGGATGTTACATACACCCCTTCTTGGTCTAAACTTCGTCCCGAAGTTTCAGATTAAAAATGCGTAAATAAGTGTCTCATAGTATCACATGTATTTCTGTCAAACAAAAATGGAAATTGTTGGCACATAACATATGCGTCCTCCCAGGTCGCCGAGCATGGAATATAATTGTCCCACTGGACCTTGACCTGATCTACAGTTCGACGTCGTAATTATGGAACACGATGATCTAAGATGCGGACCGGCTTAATCGTGAGCACTCCCTTGTTCGATACCTGCAAGGAACTCATGTCAATCACATGTGTAGGATCACTAATATAATGTCTCAAAATAGATACATGAAAAACATCGTGCATACGCCTCAAAGAATCATACAAGGCTAGTTGATAGGCCACGGGCCCCTTTCTCTCCACAATCTCGCAATGTCCCACAAACCTAGGAGAGAGTTTATCTCCCTTCCCAAACTTGATTGAACTCTTTTGTGATTTAACCCGTAAGAAGACTCGATCGCCGACCTCTTAACTATGGTCGACACGGTGCGCATAAGCATAACTCTTCTACCGATCCTATGCTTCTTTAATCCTTTGTATTATGGTTTCAATTTCTCTTACATTTCTTGGATCGCTTTTGGTCCCATCAGGACCTTATCCTCAAGCCGATCCCAACTCAGGGGTGTCCGACATGGTTGCCCATAAAGAAACTCTAAAGGCGCCATTTTAATGGTGCTCTGGTAACTGTTGTTGTAAGCGAATTCCACTAGTGGCAAGAATTATTCCCAACGCTTTTGTTGGTCCATCACGTACATGCACAACATGCCCTCCAAGTTTTGGTTCATTCATTCTGTCTACCCGTCAGTCTCCGAGTGATATGCGGTACTAAAGTTAAGTTGGGTTCCCAAGGCCTCTTGGAAACTTGTTCAAAATAATCTAGTAAACACCGATCCTCGATCACATATAATCCTCTTAGGCACGCCATGCAGCCTCACAATCTCATTGATGAAAACTCTAGCAATGTCAGGTGCCTGATATGTCGTACGCACAGGAGTAAACTGAGCACTCTTCGTCAGAGTGTCTACTACTACTAAAATCGAGTCATGTCTCCTTGTCATCAATGGCAATCCAACAATAAAATCCATCGAAATAACCTCCCATTTCGATTCCGAAATGGCATGTGGTTGAAGTAATCCTGCTGGGTGTCTATGTTCAGCCTTTACCTACTGACACTCTAGACATCTGGCCACATAGTTGACTATGTCGGCCTTCATTCCCTTCCAGAAGAATAAGGGTTTAATGTCTTCCCTCATCTTCGTGACTCACGGGTGAGCCATGTAAACTGCTCTATGAGCCTCGCTGAGGATCAACATCCTCAACTCGTCATTTGGCGGTACATAAATCTGACTTTTAAACCTCAATAACCCATCGCTATCAAATGAAAATCCCTCATATCGTGGTACCATCATTGTGTTTTGTCCAATAAAACCCTCGACCTCTTTGTACCAGTCGTCATCACGCTGTAAAGTTAGAATATTTTCACGTAGATTGATCTAAAGAGGCAACACCGAAAAGATGTGTGGCCTTCGACTCAAAGCATCTGCCACTCAGTTCACTGTTCCCTTTATGTAAGTAATCTCAAAGTCGTACTCGCTAAGCAATTCTGACCAACGTCGTTGTCGCTCGTTCAGGTCGATTTGCGTAAAAATGTGTTGTAGTCCACAATGATCAGTCTTTATTTCAAATTTTCATCCAACAAGGTAGTGTCTTCAAACCTTCAAGGCATATACGATGGATAATAACTCCAAATCGTGCATCGCGTATTTCTCCTCATGCCTTCTCAGTTTCCTCGAAATGTAAGCAATTACTCATCCATCTTGCATCAAGACTCCGCCTAAACCTTCCTTGGACCTCCTTAAGCCTCTGAAATGCTTCTGCACATTTCTTGGTCCAAACAAACTTCTTGTTTTTCTTCTGCAATTTCATGATCGGATTTGCTATCTTCAAAAATCCCTTGACAAACCATTGATAGTATCCTGCTAAACCCATAAAGCTACGCACTTCCGTGACATTCATCGGTGCAGGCCATTCCATAATAGCCTCGACCTTGGCTGGATCCACGACGATGCCTTCGCTAAAGATGAAATTCTCTAAGTAGTGAATCCTCGATTGATAAAAAGAGCATTTGGAAAATTTCCCATACAGTTTGTTCTCTCGCAGACACTGTAGTACCAAGCGCAAGTGCTTGTCATGCTCCTCCATCGTACAAGAGTAAATCAAAATATTGTCAATGAACACTTGGAGGAACTTGTCCAAGTACTCGTGGAACACCCCGTTCATCAAACTCATAAATACCCCTGGGGAGTTGGTCAGTCCAAACGGTAAAAAAATAAACTCGTAATGTCCAAACCTTGTCTTAAGGCGGTTTTAGGGATGTCATCATCCTTGATCCATAACTGGTGATACCCTAATTGCAAATCGATCTTGGAGAACACCGTCGCACCCTTCATTTGATCGAATAGATCATCTATTCTCGGCAATGGATATTGATTCTTGATCGTTGCCTTGTTCATTTGATGGTAGTCAATGCAAAGCCTCCATGATCCGTCCTTCTTTCGTATGAAAATAACATGTGCACCCCATGGTGACACACTAGGATGTATCAGTCCTAGGTCCAACAACTCCTTTAGTTGCATTTTCAACTCTTGTAACTTCGGAGTCGACATCCAATAAGGCATTCCTGCTATCGGTTCAGTCCCCGGTTTTAGGTCTATGGTAAACTCCAATTCCCTCTCCGGAGACATCCCAGGTAACTCCTCCAGAAACACGTCCACAAACTCTCTTACCATAGGAAGGTGTTCTAGACCTTCCGCTACTCCCTTCTCGTTTAACACAAGGATCCCATAAAGCCTGCACCCCTTGCACGTACTCTTCCGTAGCTGTAAGGAAGAGATGAACCTTAAGGAAACTCCCTGGTTCCGCCCTACAATCACACATCTTTATCCCTCATCATCAACCAAGCTCAACCGTTTTGTCTTACAGTTGAGTATGGCCTCATGCGATTCCAACCAATCCATACCAATCACGATATCATAAGATCCTAAGATCATGACATACAAGTTGGCCCTCATGACAAACTCTCCCAGTTTAAGGGCACAGCCCGTAACCTTTCCTCCAACCTTCTGTTTGGCTCCCAAACAAATCTCTATGAAGCTAAACTCATCCTATTTGACTGTCTTTATCTTAATCCTTTTTAGTGCTGCACTAGAAATGAAACTCTCGGTAGCACCGGGATCTATCAAAATACTAAGGGTCTGATCAACAACGGTACCTGTCGTCTCAATAACAGTCGACTGATGCTCTTATTGGCGGTTATTCACTGTGGCATGAATCCGATGGGCCTTGCCCATATCTCCCATGGTAGTGGGTCCTGCTGATCCGGACGCTCTGGTCCTCTCCACCAGACAGTCGCGCTGGTAGTGTGGCTCCCCACACGTCCAACACTCCTTCTTCGATCCAGTAGTCCTGGTACCCGAAGTAGAAGAGGATGGCCCACCGGCCTAGAACCCTAGTATGTTCTTCTAAATAGGCCTAAGTTGTTGTTGCTGCTGCTGCAGGTGACGTTGCTACTGATGTTGTGGTCCCCGATAAGCTGTTCACTGCTGAGGCAACGATCACCAAGGTGTAGTGAATGTGGATCCCCTCTGGAAGCCATGGTATCCTGACATATGTCTGGCTAGTGTCTGGTGCTGTTGTGCTCCAGATGACACCTGCCCTACTGGTCTTGCTGGAGTCTTGGTCTGACCCCCACTGAAAACCTCCTCATCTGCTATGAGGGCCTTCTGGATGACATCGTGCAAGGTTTGAGGCATCAAAATCCTAACCTTTGCATGTAGGCTGCCGTTAAGGCCAAACATGAACCTGTTGACCTTAAGTTTCTCTGTGTTAAGGTGTAGAGCATACCGAAGCAACTCCATAAAATGGGCCTCGTACTCGGGCATCGTACGATCTCCCTGTCGTAAATCATTCAACTCATTGAGCTGACGCTCAATGAATTCCTCTGAAATGTACCTCTCACGGAACCGTTCCTCTAATAGTTCCCATGACACGTCTTTGACGGCGATGCTCAGCTGCAGTAGGAGCGTCTTCCACCATAGAAGAGTGCCCCCCTTCAGCTGAAATACCGCCATGCAGACTTTCATGTTGGAGGTATAATCGCGAAGTGTGAAGCACATCGCCATGTTTTCCAACCATGCCTTGGCGGCTGCGCCGTCCGGGGCACCAAAGAACTTGAGAAATTTGACCTTCTCGAGTTCACGGTGAATGCTACCAGTACCAACCGGTGTGCACGGTGGAACCTCAATAGGTGTCGACGCTCTGGCCTCATCCCTGTCCAAACGAATGATTAGTGCCTCAGACATGTGTTGAAAATATCTCATCATTCCAACTACATCACCAACTCCTATTTTCTCCTTTCCGAGAACCTGCTCATCTCCATAGGGGTTAGACCCCTCCGGCGTGGATGCTACTAGGGGCATCGCGCCTCCTTCCCTAGTACCTCGTCGTTTGCCTCCACAACGTCCTCTAACCATGATTACCTGCATGCACACAATCAACTCTATTAGCAACAGTATAATCAAATCATGTCAGCGAAAGCCGTGGCAATCCCAAGTCGTGGGTTGAATCGGATTTGATACCATATGTATCGAACCTCCTTCTTACGATGACGAACCTCATATAACAAGTACAATTTTATTTTTTTTATTGTGTGTTCACGTGTGTGCAAGGGTAATAAACACATTCAACTCTGCGTTGCCTCTCGACGACAAACAAGATTCATACAACGATGAACACAACATGATGACCTAAGACGCACATCAAGTATCTGCATGCATTAAACGATGATCAATCGACAAATAAATAAGACTGACTACCCACTCGTCCTACCCTGCAATGGTTAGGACCTCCAAGACACATAAGCAACACTCAAGCCCAGGTTCCCATCGATTTTAACCATTTAAGGTCTCAGGGCTGGCGACTGTTCTAAGGAACATGGAGGTGTCTACATCCCACCCTACACAAGTAGACCAAGCCTTCTAAGCCAAATGACAAAACATAACCATCAAGATTGCAAACAACAAGGTTATCTACATTCATGGTTTTTACGATAGCGCATCATTATTAACTCATTACTACTATTACAGTATTGCGTGGGAGGTGTATTGTCAATCAAATTCCAAGACAATGACAAATAATATAGCATGTAAGGTATTTAACACAGTTTATTCTGACCTCTATTACGAGCCCAACTTTGCCGTCTAAAGTGCATAATGACATCAAGGTATGATCTAATTTAGTGTTAAAACAAATTCAATTGCGCAATTTCAAATTTTAAAAGTCCTCATAACTCCATCTGAATCAAATTGCCTTAAGTTATTATTATTGTTATAGGTAATTTATTTTATACTCACGATCTGATAATCAGGTAGTTATGTATATATAACAATACAACAAGAAGTAGATTATTCACCTCTTGACAATCCTTACACTAAAATCCTCATCCCACAAATAATACATAAGAATACCTGTAAATTATAATCATAGTACTATTTCGAGGAAAATCATGGTAATAGCTTAAGGGATACTGAGAGGTCAAGGAATATGTAGTCTTGGCACAAGTTAGAAACATGAAGGTAAATAAACTATTTTGTATCAAAAGGAACTATTGCATAAGTTAAAAACATTAAAGTAAATAAACTAATCGATGTCAAGATGAAACTATTGCTCAAGTTAAAATCTTTTGAGTAACTAAACTATTTTATATCAAGAAGAAACTATTGATCCATTGAAAAATCATGTAAGGAATTACATAATGCGCACATTTTTAAAATAAAAATAATTAAATATATATATATAGGTGATTACAACACCGAGGTCACAATATCAAGAAGTTCTTAACATTCATCAAAATTTAATTTATAAATTGGTATTCTGACTATTTCCTTAGAAAAGAATAAATACAAGATAAATACAAAATCCAAGAAGGTAGCGCTTCCCATTAATAACTAAAAGACCTCACTAGAATCAACCTTTTCAAGGAACTTACTATCCAGTAAACAATCATTGTTATCTCAAAATTAGTAAAAAAAAAATCATCCTTTTTCCAGTTGGACGTACTAAATTTGGAACCTTTATTTTTATCGCTAAATTAATGAAATTAAAAACATTCTATTTATCAACTACTATATTTAGTGATTGAAGACAACACTGGCCTAATGGTCCCGTAATAAATGATGACAGTAATGAAGTCAGTGGAAAGTAATGGAAGGTAAATATTAAACGGTAATGAAGACACTAAATAGTAATTAGCTGGGGTTAACTACCATTACCAACACAATGAAACTCACCTATTCCATCAATAAATTTCTAACCAACTAAATTGAAACAGACTCAAAATTCTCAAAAGCAAAAAGTCATGTATGACCGGAAGGTATTTAATTCAATCTGAGAGCGAACTTCCCGACAATTGGGTCATTGGTGGTCTTTAATTTAGGACTTATTTAGCGCTTCCTGAAGGAGGTAAGAAGACTGTCGGCAAAGGGTTCTGTCAATGAGAACGACATTAACTCGTAAAGGTGTAAAGAAAGTGATGGGCAAGAAGTCCTGAGTTAATACAGACGCACTCAAATAAACTCCGATCGAAGGATTCAACGATGACTGTGTGAAAATGTTAAAGGACAGTGCTATCCGGTGGGTAAATGGTGTGAACAACATCATTGCTGTGTGAAGTCAGAGTGAGCAGTTCCATCACTGAGTGAAACGCATTTATGCTGTGTGTGTGTACAACGTGTGTTCACCATTTAAAAGTGTTGTGTGGATTGCGAGAGAGAATCCGTCGAGCAGAAACCCCTCATAACCGGAACCCAATCCAATCCACAATCATTCTCCAAGCCTTAATCCATGATGGGTAGTTTGATGGCATCACTGGGTTAACAAGAATTTTTTTGTCAACAAGATTTGAGTAAGGTGAAAGGAGTTTGGTTTAAGTCAAGCAAAATGAAATCCAAAATTGATTAACGCAAATTTTTCACGATCAAACAACTTCTGGGCGTTAACAACAACAAACCTGTCATTTTTTTTCAAAGGGAAAGCTCGGGGCATTCAACAGGAAACTGCTTGACATTAAATCACTGTCAACTTGAAGTCAATCGGGAAAACACAGCCAGGGAGATAAGACGTAACCTCTAACATTTGATTGCATCTAACCCCAAGCATTTATCTCAACAGGGTACATACAGGCAGACTCTAAAATTAAATGTTTCTCCAGCTTCAGGCTGCCAAAGCAAATGCAGATGAGAATCCAAAGGTTGCCCAATGCCAGAACACCAATACCACGAGTCATTACATAAAATTTTCCGTCACTCAACCGCTACGACTAGATTGGTATTAAACATATGTCAATAATGACTTTTAATAAATTAAAAAAAAAATGGGCCAAGAATCCGTCGAGAATCAACTCCTTGACATCCCAAGCCGAGTAATTTATCTTTCCAAGCATAAAAAGGAAGACAATTATAAAAACGTAAAGTGCAGTAGGAGAACGCATCAAACCAAAAAGGGTCATTGAAATGTCCGCAGATATTTTATCATCCAAGGCATGAAGAAGATTTAGCAAGGTATAAAAAGCACAGTGAAAGGAAAAGCAACGCCAATAATGTTTTTACAGCAGTTACAATTATAATCGCCAAGTAAATAAATAAAAACAACCATTCAATCCATTTACAATTGATATTATGATCCCATCATAAGTCATAATGCATTATATTCCACCAAATAAAAATCATATCGTTGCCTTATCGCCCGCCTCGATGACGTCCACGCGCTCCGCACCACTCCCGCTTGCTGACTGTCGAGACCTCATCGGTACCTCCCAGCCAACGCTAGGGGTGCTATGTTTCCCCCTTAGCTCCCCGAGCCACAAAGGGGCCACACACTATCCATATGGTACGTCTAGCTCCCAGCTCGCCTTGCAAGGCCGAGCTACGACTCCTCTCTGATATGGGAAATCCCAACTCCCACAAGTAAATCAATCAAGTCACTAATCTGCCAGCATAACATTACGCTAACAGCCGATCCTTTCTTCCTTCTCCTCTCTCTCTTTTATAGAATTTTAGAACTTCCCTTCTTTCCCTAAATATCATTTAATTTATGTTTTAAAAGAAAATTCCTAAAAATTCTCCTTTGTACAAGTGTCACCCATCCCCCATGTTTCTCCATTAATTATTTTATTTAATTAATGAATTTGTCTTATTTCCCTCACCCACTTAGAGTTACTCCTAAAATTACTCCTAGGTGTCTCTAGATTCCCTTACAGGTTTTAAAGGCTTTCCTTATAATGAAGTTGCTAATTTAGTTCAATTTAGAAGGTTCTTAAATGCAGATTCTTTACTAAGTTGACCTCCCACTTTTTACCTTAAGTTCCCCATCTTTCCCTTTTTATGTTTTGCCTCCTTTCCCTAGTTTCCTAAATTTTATAATTTCCCTCTTTCCCCTTTTTATTAGAGCTAAAAACGAAAGTTGTGCAATTTGACCTCTTTTCGTTTTATTATTAATTTAATATCTTTTTTTACACTTTCACAAGTTAAATAATTAAATTCTTCTTTACCTTTTATATCCACATATTTTATTTAAGTTCTTACTCTCTTCATTTTACCCAAAAAATTTATGAAGACCACAATTATTACTTAAGTGGTTTTTATTTTAAACTTTATTATTTTATTTTTATAGAGATATTTTCTTAAGGGTAGACAAAATTTTACCCCTAGTGAAGTTTTACACTTAGAACTTAGATTCTAGACTGGGTGACATTTAATTAGGGTAGTTGTTTTAAAGTTTATTAATGTGTTAATCGTCTTAGGGCCATCTAGGTTCGTTCCTTTATCATCATCAACGCAACATGCCCTTCAGGACGAACTATGTGCTCCAAGGTTTCCACTCACCTCTTTTGTTTCTTTGCGTGATGTGCCCTTCAGGACACACTACATGCTCCAAGGGTGCCACTCGCCTCTTGACTGATTCGTAGACATCAATAACCCCTGGAGTCAACACTCCGCCAGGTGAACTTGTGGGAGACTAAGGGATTCTAAAGAATAAGGCTCCTGCCTTATTGTGCGCCCCTTAGAATCATCCTGAGCGATTGTCGTAGTTTTCCCTCATGGCATCGTGTGTCTTCTCGAACTAGGTAATCGTAAACCTACAATTTGAGTCACGACGGGAGTGCTAGTAGGTTGTGGCAGGGATGATGTCCACACCTCTCCCTCAACCTCTATGGTAGTAGTGTGTGACCCCTTTACTCCATATGTGAGTCTGGTCGGCAAGCTATCGTCAACTTGCATCATCAACAAATCATGTCAGAACATATCCACATCATATTATCTAATCAAATGTACTAATATCAAATTAAATCAATCAAACCCCAATAGCACACTCCATTACTCGATCCAAGGGGTTCCATCGATGCCTCTGCATCCTCCAGGTCCAAACCCCACACACTCAGTAAAACCGAGTCATTAGCACCTATCTATGTCAATGTAGTAAAACAACATGTCATCTACCCATGACGCATCATAATCAAAGACAATGTTTTAATATCATAATAATCTGGATCACTTACGAGCAAGTGTCCTCAAAGAATAAGTTCGCTCAGTGTGCCAGAGCGGAATGTTACAAATAATTCGTGGAGTATAATAAATGTGTTTATTGTCATAATTCATGGAGTATAATAAACTTATCTCTGTAATTGTGTGAAGATCATGTGATATTCCTTTATGGCTTGTTACAATGATTCAAAAAAATTATAAACTATTACATTAATACATGGAGAAGAAGGGTTGTGTTCATGATTCCTCTAGCTAAAATCTACTAATGAAATATCCTTGTGAAGGAGGCAGACCGTATGAAGCTCAAGCCCTTTTGAATGACATGTGCCATAAAGGAATCTCCCTTAATGTTTCTTGATTTAATACTTGTAACTTATAGATGTGAGAGAGATGGCCAAACATGGTGGAAACAAATCATTTTATACGGAGATGGAAAGAAGTTTTGTACAATGTTGGGACCAAATCTCAGTAACATGTGCAAAAAGCTAGAACAACCCTCAAACATATCATCGATGGAAACTGATACCAAGTGAGCCTACTTAGTGCATGCTCCAACATTGTTGCTTCAGAACCATGAAGGAACATACATGTCGATGCTAAATGATTCTTAGTGGAGTATTCTTGGATGTTTGCTTGCATACAACCAGTACAAACATATACTCTGAACTTGGGAAAAAACAAAGTGTTGTAAAGTGAAAAGGATTTTTAATCTTTCAAGACAAAAAAGGAGAGATAAGTGACAAAAAATGATTGACAAGTGACCAAAAAAAACAACCAAAATTCTCATATAAACGACTAAATGGCAGTTTTGGTGGCTGATTTTCAGTCTCTTATTACGCAACCAAAAATGTGTTCATATTTAGTTTGGTCATTTATAGCTTGTCTTGTGGTCATTAATTGTGACCAACTAATAACCAAATATATGACCAAATTAATGATCAAATATATCACCAAATTAATGACCAAAAGACAAGCTATAAATGACAAAACTAAATATTACCACATTTTTCGTCGCGTGATAAGAGACCGGAAATTAGCCACCAGCGATCGCCAAATCAAAAGTGGTCATTTATGTGCGGATTTTGGTCACTTATCTCCCATTTTGTACTAGTGATAGCTTGGGGTTTTGCATGTGTTTCATCTTTTATTATTTGTTCTATCTAAAAATCGTCTAGAGGGTGCTTGCAAGGAAAGGTACTTCTCATTTTCCTTGAAAATCACATGTTTTATTTGTTTTTCAAAATGATTTATATAGAAAAGATAATACTTGTGGTGATAAAGTTGTTCTTGCAACCTTTTGTTAGAGTTTCTAATTTTCATTTAGTGATAATCTCATGTTTTGAATTTAAGCTCGTTCTTAGCTATTGATTTTTTATTTGCCAATTAGAGAAATTTTGAAATTATATTTTTTACTTCTCTTCCCATAGATTTACTTAAATTTCAAGTGTAGGCACTTGTTGGATGCAAAATTAAATTTTGCATCCAATGAGTACTAACTATGCATACTTTTGATTGACCCAAAGTGAGATAATATGGAAATACATGAAAGATACATGTTTTTATTCATGTATTTCTAATTTATCTCCCTATAACATACTCAAATTCCTTACTGGGTCATGTGTTAATACACAAATAAGAGAAATACATTAATATAATACCAATTTAATATGAATGCATCCAAAAATTACTAATGCGACTATCAACAATTTTATATTCAATTCATATGGTTAAGCATACATATCAACATTCAATCACATAAAACATAGATTAAAATGCAACATTTACACACACCACTTAATAGTAAATAACACAGTAATCAAAGCACTTATCTTTAAAAAATACAGATACGACTGGATATAAACAATAGACGTTTCACCCAAGCATAGGCTATGTTGCACTGATTCTATCTATAATAAGCCACCTCTAAGCTAGGACTGCATGAGTCTACAAGGATAGACAAGCTCTTATGGGTGTCTATAGTCCACTCAAATACCCCAAAACTGACTAAAACACAGTGACACGACTCTTACAACCATTCCAACACCCAAAATCTCTTTCACATTAGTCTCGACATCCCAAGGGATGATATTTAGTTCTCTGCATTGCGCTCCAACATAGACAAACAAGGAATATTTCAGCTACGGGATCCAGGAAATCTAGCTACAACACGAGCACTCAGATGGAATTTAAAAATTCCCTTTGGGTAATATCTCAACATAAAATCACTTACATGAATGTCAACCCCATTCTTAGCATAATTACCAGTTTCAGTAAGCTATCTTCAATACCCCCTATGGATGCCTACTCTTTCCCAAAACTAAACTCAAGTTTTTTATTACTTCTTCATGTTCTAAAAATATCCTCCCCTCTCTACTTGAATTTCCTCTCTTCTTCCCCATTTTTTCTTGACTCACACTCTTCCCAAAGACCATTACACTCAACCCATGTTGTCATAACTGAGTGGGATGACTTTCTCACCCACCCTCTTACATGAATTGAATGATTGAGTGTGTAATAAGTCAAATTATTAAACAACTAAATGAAAAATTGATTTATGAAGATAGATTAAGACTGAGGCATGTGGAAACCCATCAAAACTCCCATTAATCCCCCTCTCCGGTGGAGTCATAGGCCCCCATGAATTTGGTCCTCACTTGTCTATTGTTGGCAGTGTTTTTCATTTTTTTTTTTTCAATGTACAATGTTTACATATTACATCATTTGGTCGTCGTCCATTCATCATACATAAAAGTATACGTGTATAATATGGGGTCAATAATGGCCTGTTACACTCACTGTGAGTCTATCAAAAGTATGCAAAGCGAGTTCTCGTTGGATGTCAAATTTAATTATGCATCCAACAAGTGTCTACACTTGAAACTTGAGTAAATTGATAATGAGATAAGTCAAAAATACAATTAAAAAAAGTTGTTTCTTTCTTTCCATTTGAAAATTAATAACTCTTACTTTATTATTTTTCTGAGGTCCATTTTAGACCTCAAGATTTCTCTAATTTGAAAATAGAGAAAATTTCATTATACATGTGTGAAAATAATGATAGGAAGACCTAGTTTTCTTGACCTAAATTAGGCCACCCACATAAATTTGTGTCTATAGTCTATGTTCATATTTCATTCCACTACTAGATATAGGGCTCTTTCATGTGTACATTGAGAAATTATTGGACATGGACAACCACTAAATGTCATTTAGTAATAATTTTAGACAATGATCATTTTAAAGGAGTGAAGTGGTTTTGTGTTAAGTTAGGATGTAACTATTTTATTACCTAATCTAATATGTAGATTTCTATATGTTTCTATAGTTTGAGAGTGATCATGGGAGACAAAATGAGCTTCTTCCTTCATAATCAATGAATATATTAAATCTTATTCTTTCACTTTGGAAATGGGTTATGCTACTTTTGGAATGCATCATCTCTTAACATCATAGCATGGTGTAGATATCCATAAGGTATGGACCATGCAATATGTGCTACATTTGTATTTATCACCCTATGCCTTGAAGAGAAACTAATGATGTTATTATGTCTATTTATCATGAGTTATACTTAAGAAATTGCTTGAATAACATTGTTGGGAAACTGATTTGCATAATTTTTTAACATTAATTATCAATCTGGGTGCGTAAGATTGTGAGATGAAAACAAATTTTGTGTAGGATCAGATCCTATTATAAAACCTATACTAACTCATGTGCTAATGAAATGTGAAATAACTTCACAGAAAAACAAGAACTAAACTAATCTTCTCAATCTAAGTTTATCATAGTTTCACTGGTAGGAAAACATGTTACAAGATTTTAGTGTCTCTACAAGAGATGGCTCTAGTGACAATACTCTATTAACTTATAAGAATTAACAGTTGAAAATAATACTTAACTCACATTAAAAATGAAGAGGTTCTAGATTAAGATCTATACTTTCAATCTATAGTTATTTGTAACGACCCCTCTGTTAAGACATAAAGTAAGTGAGTACATCAATGGCAATTTTTTTTTCATTTGAAATAACTACAACAGTTAGAACACGTGTTATGTGATGATGGCATACATATATATTACACATTCTAATCTCATCACTTCACTACACGACAAGAATCAAAATACAACATTATTGTTATTCATAGATAACCATATCACTTAAAGATAAAAAAATGTTTACCCTCCAACCTACCCTGCAAGGTTAGGACCTCCAAGAAACATAATTAATGCTCAAGTCCAAGATTTATCCAATTGATTTTGACCATTTAAGGTCTTAAGACTCGCGACTTTTCTGCGGAACAAGGAGATATTCTAAGGAACAAGGAGATATCTATTTCCCTACCACAATCCTATTCCAAACCAAAAACTAAATCAACAACCATACTTATCATAATTTCTTCTGAGCACACTAGAATAATCTACAACACTTAAGTAATCATTTAAGAAACACTCATCTATATTGAGCAACAATATAATAAAAGTTTTATTATGAAGAGTAATAAGAAATTCTACCTAGTACGAAAGTAATTAATCCATTCTTTAAGTCCTTTAGTTAAAAGTACTAAATTTAACATAACATTATACATATTAAACTCATCGGAATAATCGATTTCTCTTCAATTTAGACTAACAATTTACATTAAATTAATACATATAACACTTCAATTTCTATCTTGGATTGCACAATTAACCTTTTATCTTATATCATATATTTAGTTATTTTATATCAATTGCATTGTTGTTATTGAACACCTAGTGAGGAAGTCAAAATTATCATAGGCACCAAATTAGTCTTAAGGTTTCAAGACGTCTTATACCCCATATAAATCCCACTTCTAAATTTATATTCTAAATTTATAGTTTAAAATTCTTCAAGAGTAACACTATAACATTACTTCATTTACTATATTAAATGATATTCTATGTTAAATTGGTTGCTTTAAACATTTTTCTTAATGAATATCACCCTTTATCATTTATTAATTTTAGTATATTCTTATTTACCAAGGAAGTTACACTCTATTACTCTTAATATAGAAGAACTTATAAAATATTTATATAATTGATCACTAATAGATCAATACCATTGATTCATAACAATCCCAATCCATTACAAAATTTAAATGATTTTTGATCATCTATCCAAGTCAAGTTTATACACATTTTCTAAGTAAGAAGAACACATGATCCTAGACATTCTTCCATTGTCATTCCTTTGAGTAACTTAAGTAATATAATTTCAAATTAATTATTAAACATATATATCATAATATATTAAGTATCCTTAAGATAAGAGTTAAACTTATTTCCTAACACATGACTAAAATTATTCGACGAGTCAAATCTTCCAATTTGGATTCAATTTATTTAATCATAAAAAACTAAGTTACCTCCTCAAATAAAGTTAAATTTAAACAATCGATTCAATCTAAGTAACTTTAGACATTAGTAAGTAAATGTAGGCTTGTTTAGTATATATCTATCCTGTCATATCCTTAAATATAATCTAGGATAAAAAGCATATATAGTTATTACTTTAATTACTAAAATAATTACTGAGTCCATTAACTATGGTCATAACTCTCCACTTAAATGACTATTGACTTATTATCAATGTAGATATTATCCTTAATAGAATTTGATAACGGTAGAGAACTATAGTTCGACAGCAATGTATCATTTTCTACATCACTTTAATAACACGTTGTCAGGATTATATGTACCCAAGCTTTGGCGCACACTAATTTCTTTTATATTAACTTATCAATGTAACAGAGTTCAATTTCCGGTCTGCAAATTAAATTTTGAAGTGGCTATACATATATTGGTTTCCAGAAATTCAATTTAATATACAACGACCATAACGAAGACCTACAATTTCGGATTGGTATTTAATTTCAAAGCGCAAACGATTTTTTCAAAAGTTCCGTAATTGCAAACTATTTGACAATGATCATAGGAAATTCTGGCATTTCAGGCAACTGAATTAAACGGGGCAACAATAAATTAGTTCTCTAATTTCAGGGTTGAAAAATAAAAGACATCGATCAAACAAATTTAGTTTTTAGAGTTCAACAATGAATTTCCATTCAGGTTCTGCAATTTAATTATGCGGTAACTCTACAAGTTTAATGCCAGAAAGCACTGATTATTCAACGATCTTGTCAATATTTGATTCAGGAATTGCAAATAAAATATATAGCGACCAACGTACTGCTATGTTTTCTAAACCGCAATTAACTTAACAATATTCTTCAAAATTTCCGTTTCCAGAGCACGACAACATTAGAGATGATTTTAATAAAACAATTCTACAATGCTGTAAACAAATTTGGCAGCGACTAATGAGTTCTAAATTATGGATGGAAAGATAGATTTTTAAATGACATTAAACTCGGAATTTACAATATTTTGAAAACGCTTCATTAAATATCAAGGTCTCAAATTTTCAATTGACTATGAATAAAGAAATTTCAGAATTTATGTGTTGCAAATTAATGTCGCAATGAAATTACAAATTCTAAAGTCCATATTGTCATTTAATTCCGCAGTCACTATACTAAATTTTGTTTTTCCAGACTTACAAAATGATTCTTCAATGACTATATAAAATTGTAATTCCCAGAATTACAATACGATTATGCATAGGTAATAAAATATAATATATAAATTTACTCTTACTACAACAAAAATTCAAAAATAAAATACCAAGAAATCATGCATATGTAGATTTGAGGATATTCTTCAACGAGTCTTGCGTTCCTTCTTTACTTTTGATTGCTAATTTCTTTACTTTTGATTGCTAATTACAGAGACTTGGTATCTCTCGGCCAATGTTAGGGGTATTCTTCTTTCCCTTATCTTCTGAGCCGCAAAGGGACCACACACAAGAAACCAAAACACAATAGCTCCCAAGCTTTCCTCGCTATGAGGAGCTTCCACTCTTTCTACAATGTTGGCATTCCAACTCTCACAAGTAAAACACAATCCACAAAATTTTAGTAGCATAACATTACCAAGAAAAAATGAGATCCAATTCTCTTATACACCATTTGTTTTATAGAAAAATCCACAATGACATAAATCTCCATGCACAATTATTAATTTTTTAATTAATTTAATTAATATTATTCACCCACACACTTATCACACTCTCCCCAAGTTGCACAAGTAATCACTTTTTTTATTTTATTTAAAAAACCAATTTCTCTCGCATTCCCCAATGTGTTTCTATTTTAGCTCTTAGTTGTCCATTTTTTCCCCAAATTGTCATCTAATGAGTGTCTCCTAACTAAGTCTTATTTAAAGTTGGATTATGAGTCTTCCTCTAGTTAGACTTAGTTGTAGTTTGAATTAAGATATTATTCTATGTATATACATATTCTCTCAAGTTATTATTTCTTTCTATTTTAAAAATCATTTTTTATTAAATTCATGCATACATGTGCAATTTATCCATCCTGTAAATTTTATTCCCCATTTTTTCTAGAGCTTGAATTTATATCAAATGTTTTAACTCATGTCATGGTTCACTTAGTCATTTATTTAAATTTTATACTTTTATACTTTTTTTAGGCATTTTAATTTACTCACTAATTAATTATTTTATTCCAACAAGGTATAACCATTTAAATGTTTTTCTAGGCCACCTAGATTTATTGACTCATGTTTTAAATTACACGACATTCCGTTCAAGACACACCTCCATGCTCCAAGGGTGCCACTCGTTTTTCACTAGTTCTCGAAGTTTGTTCGACCCTTGGAGTCAACACTCCATTTGGTCGAACTTGTGATAGATTAAGGGATTCTAAGGAATAAGGATTCCGCCTTATTGTGATCCCCTTAGGAATATTCATGAGAGACCATCTCATTCCTCCTTCACAACATCGTGGACTTATAGAACTAGGTAATAATTAACCTACAGTTCAGGCCATGGTGGGAGCGTTAGTAAGTTGTGATAGGGACACTGACACACCTCTCCCTCAAATGTATGGTTTATGTGCATGGCCCCTTTACTCCTTATTTGAGTCATATTAGCAAGCATCATCAAGCCTACATCCACTCACAAAAAAAGTGTCAGTAATCCATATACATAAATCATATTGCAATCCATCATATGTCACATGTGTGTAAAATGAAATATTTAAACAAATACAATCCACTCCCTCACTCAATTCTCAGTCCAAAGAAGTCCATTGATGCCTTCAACATCCATAACCTGTCACATGTCTTACACACTCAGGAAAAATTATCAATAGCATCTGCCAATACATATATATGTCAAAATAACAATAAGTCACACCATATCATCATCATCATATATAACCCATAATCAAAACAAAATCATAATGTACCATAACTAGATCACTTGCACACAAGTGTCCTCAAAGTATAAGTCAATAAAAGTGTGCTCAATAGAATGAGATGTTACATACACCCCCTCTTGTTTTAAACTTCATCCTGAAGCTGTAAATATATAAATCCAAGTAAAATGTATCTGACATAGATCTATATATTTAATCTATCAAACAAGTAAGGAAACTGCTGATGCATCTCATATACATCCTCCTGGGTAGCCAAGTGTGGACTATAGTTGTCCCACTGAACCTTGACCTTATCGACTATTTGATGTCGTAGTTGTCGAATGCGATGGTCCATAATGCATTTTGAATCCACCATGAGAGCACCCTCATCCGACACCTACAGGGAACTCATGTCAATAACATGTGACATATCACTAATATAATGTCGTAAAATAGATACATGAAATACATCATGCATACACCTCAAAGAATCAAGAAAGGCTAGTCGATAAGCCAGATGTCCCACAAACCTAGGAGAGAATTTAGAACCCTTTCCAAACTTGATCAAACTCTTGTGCGGTTTTACCCACAAGAAAACTATGTCGCCTACTTCATAAATGTGGTCAACGCAATGCACATCAACATAAATTGTATTCTGATCATGTGCTTCTTTAATCCTCTGTCTTATTGATTGCATCTATTCTTACATTTCTTGGACCACTTCGAGTCCTACCAGGACCCTATCCTCAAGTTGATCCCAACTCAACAATGTCTGACACGGTCGCCCATAAAGAAACTCAAACGGTGCCATCTTAATCGTACTCTGGTAACTATTGTTGTAGGCAAATTATACCAATGGAAAGAGGTCTTACCAACATTTTAATTGATCCATTACATACATACACAACATATCCTCCAAAATAAGGTTCGTTCTTTATGTTTGTTCATCTATCTATGCGTGATATGTTGTACTAAACTTTAGTTGTGTTCCCAAGACCTCTTGCAAACTGGTCCAAAACTGTCCTGTAAACACCCATCCTTAATAGAATATAATCCTTATTGGTACACCATGTAATCTCACAATATCTCTAACATATACTCAAGCTATGTCTGGTGCCTGATACATCGTACGCACTAGAATAAAGTGTGCACTCTTCATCAGAGTGTCAATTATCACAAAAAATGAATCATGTCTCCTTGTTTTCATTGGAAATCCCATAATAAAATCCATTGGAATGACCTCTCATTTCGATTCATGTATAGTGTGTTGTTGTAACAATCCTGCTAGATGTCTATGTTCAAAATTCACTTGCTGACATTCTAGACATCTTGCCATGTAACTAACTATGTCCACTTTCATTCCTTTCCATAAGAATAAGGGATTAAAGTTTTCATTCATTTTTCGTGTCTCCTAGATGAGCCATGTATACTACTCGACGAGATTTTCTTAAGATCAAACTTATTAATTTGTCGTTAGGTGATACATAAATTATGCTGTTAAATCTCAAAAAATTGTCGTTGTCTAATGAATAACCTTCAAACTTTGGTACCATCATGGTATTTTGTCCAATAAAATCCTTAACTTCCTTATACCATTCATCATCAATCTGTAGAGATCGAATCGTTTATCGAAGATTCATATTAAGAGGTATTACTGAGAATATGCATGGTCTTCGACTCAACGCATCATCTACTTTATTCACCATTCCTTTAATATATGAGATCTCAAAGTCATATTCGCTAAGTAATTATTACCAACACCTCTTTGGCACATTCAAGTAACTCTTTGTAAATATATGCTACAATCCACAATGATGTGTATTTAATTCAAATTTTTCATCCAATCAAATAATGTCTCCATACTCTCAAGGCATATACAATTTCTAATAACTCCAAGTAGTGTGTAACATAGTTTTTCTCATGCCTTCTCAATTTCCTTGAAATGTAAGCGATCACTCGACTGTATTGCATCAAAACTCTTCTTAAACCTTCCTTGGATGTGTCCATGCATACCGAGAATTCTTTGTCCATGTCAGGGACTTTTAGTATCAACATTGTCATTAACAACTCCTTGATCTTTTGAAATTCTTATGCAAATTTCTCTGTCCATATGAACTTCTAGTTTTTCTTCTGCAATTCCATGATTGGATTTACTATCTTCAAAAAACCATTGATGAACCATTGGTAATATCCTACTAATTCTATAAAGCTATGTACTTCTTGTATGTTTATCGGTGTTGGACATTCCATAATAGCCTCTACTTTCATTGGATCAACAACGATACCTTAATTAGATAAGATATGTCTCAAGTAATGAATCTTTGATTGGTAAAATGAACATTTCGATAACTTCCCATATAATTGTTTTTCTCTTAGACACTATAGGACCAATCTTAAGTGTTCATCATGCTCTTCTTTCATTCGAAAATAAATTAGTATGTCATCAATAAATACTTGGAAACACTTTCCCAAGTATTCAAAGAACTCCTCATTCATCAAACTCATGAATACCCCTAGGGAATTCATCAAACCAAACGGTCAAACTGTAAACTCATAGTTACTAAATCTCATCTTAAACACGGTCTTAGGGATATCTTCCTCCTTAATCCACAATTGATGATATCCCGATATTAAATCGATCTTCGAAAATATTGTTGCTCCTTTCATCTGATAAAACAAATCATCTATCCTCGGCAATAGATACTAGTTCTTGATCATCACTTTGTTCAATTGCAAATAGTCAATGAAAAGCCTCCATGACCCATCCTTCTTGCTAACAAAAATCATTGGCGCACCCCATGGCGATATGCTCGGACGTATAAGTCCCAAATCCAACAACTCCTTCAATTGCATTTTCAACTCCTGCAATTCAGGTGTTGACATACGGTAAGGATTTTTCACTATCGGTTTAGTTCCAGGTTTCAAGTCTATTATAAACTCCAACTCTCTTTCAGGCGATAAACTTGGAAACTCTTATGGAAATATGTCTGCTAACTCTTGTACTACAGGAAGATTTTTTAATCCTTTCTCCTCTCCCTTTTCATTTAGCTTTAAGATTGCATATAGATTTCATCCTTTGCGTATACTCTTTTGCAATTGTAGGGAAGAAATAAACCTCAAGGACACTCTCTGGTTTCTTCCTACAATTACTTTACTCTGTCCCAAATCATCCATCAAACTTAACCATTTTTTATTATAGTTAAGTATCGCATCATGTGATTCCAACCAGTCCATGCCTATCACTATGTCATAAGATCCTAAGATCGTGATGTATAGGTTGGCCTTCGTTAAAAAATCTCCCAAGTTAATGCTATAGTCTGTAACCTTTCCTCCAACTTTTTGTTTGGATCCCGATGCCATCTTTACATATATGAATTAGTTAAGATCAAATTCCTTTACCTTAATTCTATTTAGCGTTGCACTAGAAATAAATCTCTATGTAGCACCTGGGTCTATCAAAATACTAAAGGTTTGATCACCGATCGTACCTAATATCTCGAGCACAGTAGACTGGTGCCCAACCTAAAGGTTGTTCATCGTTGCATTTATCTTGTGGGACTTTCCCAAGTCTCCAACTGTAATGGGTTCTGATGATCCAACCGCTTTGGCCTTCTCAATAAGACAATATCGTTGGTAATGTGGTTGTCCACATGTCCAACATCCATCCTTTAGTCCATTGCTCCTTGTGCTCGAAGTAGAAGCCATTTACCTAACAGTATATGATCCTGGTATGTTCTTCTAAACAGGCCTAAAATGTTGTTGTTGTTGCAGATAATGTTGTTGTTGCTACTGTGGTCCTCTATAAGGAGTATGCTACTAAGGAGTTTGTTGTTGCAGTGTCAAGAGCATAGGTCCTCTGGGCGTATCTCGATGCCCAAAATTCTGTCTGGATGGTGTCTGATGCTTCTTCACTCCTGATGTCATGTGTCCAGTCAGTCTGGAAGGATTCCTTCCCTAACCCCCATTGTTCAAATCTTCCTCAACTATAAGGTCCTTCTAAAATGCATTGTGAAACTTCTGAAGCATTAGGATCCTTACCTTTGCACGGATTTTGAAGTTAATTCCAAACACAAATGTTTTGACCTTTAACTGCTTGGTGTTCAGATGTGGAGCATACCTACGTAGCTCCATGAATCTGGTCTCATACTTCGACACTGTATGACTACCTTGTTGTAAGGTGTTGAACTCATTAAGTTGATTCTCAATGAATTCATCTGACAAGTACCTCTCCCAGAATCATTTCTCAAACAATTCCCATGAAACGCCTTCAATGGCCATGTTTATTTGAGGTATGAGTGTCTTCCACCAAGCTAGAGTGCTCCCTTTCAGTTGGAATACCACCATGCGAACTTTGATGTTGGAGGTGTAATCATGATGTGTGAATAACATCGCCATGTTCTCCAACCATGTCTCAAAAGCTAAGCCATCCATTGCACCCCAGAACTCGAGAAATTTCACCTTCTCAATTTCTTAGTGTATGCTAATACTACTTGTTGGAGCACGCTATGAACCCCCATTGGGCATAGACACTCTTCTCAATCTAGGTGGTTGATCATCATACCTACCACATCTCTCACAATAACCTGCTCTTTCTCAGTAGTCTACCCATCTCCCTGAGGCTTTGATCCCTCTGGCGTGGATATAATTGGAGGATGCACACCTCTTCCTCATGCACCGTGACGTCTACTTCCCCTACGTCCTCTACCCATGATTACCTGCATAAAAAAATTCAAAATTAATTAGTGATACATGTTTAATCATTTAATTTTAACACAGTGGAAGTCGTAATGGTTCAATGTCCCTAGGTTTAAATCACTATGATGACATATGTAATGACCCCTCCATTAAGACATAAAGTAAGTGAGTATAATCGTGGTAATTTTTTTTTCTTTTTTTATTTGAAATAACAACAACAATTAGAACAAGTGTTATTCAATGATGACATACATCGATATTACACATTCTAATATAATCACATCACTACACAACAAGAATTGGAATACAACATCAATGTTATTCATAGATATACCATATCACTTAAAGATAACAAAATGTCTACCCGCCAACCTAACCTGCAAGATTAGGATGACCAAGACACATAATCAACGCTCAAGTATATGATTCATCCGATTGATTTTTCTCATTTAAAGTCTCAAGACTGGCGATTGTTATGAGGAACAAGCATGTATCTATTTCCGTTGACCAAAATCCTCTTCCAAATCCAAGACTAAATCAACAACCATACTTATCATACTTTCTTTTGAGCACACTAGAATAATCTACTACACTTAGGCAATCATTTAAGAAACACTCACGTGTATTGATCAAAAACATAATATAATTTTTATTATGAAGAGTAACAAGAAATTCTACCTAGTACGAAAGTAATTAATCCATTCTTTAAGTCCTCTAGTTAAAAAGTATTAAATTTAACATAACAATATACATATTAAACTCATCGGAATAATCCATTTCTCTTCAATTCAGACTCACAATTTACATTAAATTAATACATATAACACTTCAATTTCTATTTTGGATTGCACAATTAACCTTTTATCTTATATTAGATGTTTAGCTATTTTATATAAATTGTATCGTTTTTATTTAACACCTGAGGAAGTCAAAATTATCATAGACACCAAATTAGTCTAAAAGTTTCAAGATGTCTTATACCCCATTTAAATCACACTCTATACTATATCGTAAAATTATAATTTATATTTCTTCAAGAGTGACAATATAACATTATCTCATTTACTACATTAGATGATATTCTAAGTTAAATTGGTTTATTTAACTTCGTTGAACATTTTTCCTAATGAGTATCACCCTGTATTAATTTTATTATATCCTTATTTACCAAAGAGGTTACACTCTATTACTCTTAATATACAAGAAGTTATAAAATATTTATATAGTTTATCACTAATAGATCAATACCATTAATTCATAACAATCCCCATTCATTACAAAATTTAAATAAATTTTGATCATCTATCCAATTCAAGTTTATACACATTTTCTAAGTAAAAAAATCACATGATCCTAGAAATTCTTCCATTGTCATTCCTTTGAATAACTCTTTTTTTTTTAAGTTTCATCAAATAAATAAGCTAATTTCAATTTTCAAGTTTATACACATTTTCTAAGTAAGAAGATCACATGATCCTATAAATTCTTCCATTGTCATTCCTTTGAGTAACCTTTTTTTTTTTAAGTTTCATGAAATAAGTAAGCTAATTTCAATTTAATTATTAAACATCTATATCATAAAATATTAAGTATTCTTAATATAAGAGTTAAACTTATTTCCTAACACATGACTAAAATTATTCAACTAGTCAAATCTTCCAATTTGTATTCAATTTATTTAATCATCAGAAACTAAGGTACCTCTTCAAATAAGGTTAAATCTAAACAATCGATTCAATCTAAGTAACTTTAGACATTCGTAACCAAATGAAGGATTGTTTAGTATATATCTATCATGTCATATCCTTAAATATAATCTAAGATAAAGAGCATCTATAGTTATTCCTCTAATTACTAAAATAATTAGTGAGTCCATGACCTATGGTCATAACTCTCCACTTAAAGGACTATTGACTTATTATCAATATAGATATTATCCTAAATAGAATTTGAATAATGGTAGAGAACTATAGTTCGACGGTACTGAATCATTTGCTATGGAATCACTTTAATAACACATTGTTAGTCTTATATGTACCCAGGCTTTGGCGCACAACAATTTTTTTATAACCAACTTATCAATAGGTTTAGTTTCTAGGGTGTAAACTAAATGTGCAGCGAACACACAAAAAAAAATCAATTCTCTTATTGTAAATAGTTTTGCAGCAACTAACGGAATTCAATTTCAGGTCTGCAAAGTAATTTTGCAGCGCTCTTAGAAATCAAATTTTGAAATGCAAATTTCATAAAAGTGGTTATACAAATATTGGTTACTAGAATTTCAATTTAATATACAACGACCATAACGAAAATCTAAATTTTGGATTGGTATTTAATTTCAAAGCGCATACGAATTTTTCAGAAGTTCCAGAATTGTAGACTATTTGACAGTGATCATAATAAATTCTGGCATCTTGGGTAAGTGAATTAAATGGTGTAGCTATCAATTAATTTTCTAATTTCAGGGTTAAAAAATAAAAGACAACGATCAAATAAATTTAGTTTCTAGAGTTCAACAAATTACACAGTGACCCAACGAATGCAACTTCGAAAATGTCAATTACTTGAAAACAACTATAAGATTTTAAATTCCCGTTTGTACTAGTTGGTTGGCAACCATCATGCATTTCCATTCAGGTTTCGCAATTCAATTATGCCGCAACTCTACAAATTTAATGTCAGAATGCACTAATTATTTATCGATCTTGTCAATATTCAATTGAGTAATTGCAAATAAAATATACAACGACCAATATACTTCTAAGTTTTCGAAACCACAATTATCTTAACAAAATTCTTCAAATTTTTCGTTTCGAGATCACGACAACATTTACGATGATTTTAATAAATCAATTCTCCAATGATGTAAACAAATTTGCAGTGACTAACGAGATCTAAATTCTGGATGGTCAGATAGATTTTGAAAAGTCATTAATAAATTCTAAACTTAGAATTTGCAATATTTCGACAACGATTTCATTAAATATCAGAATAGGGGTTTGAAAATTTCAATTGGCGGAGAATAAAGCAATTTCAGAATTTATGTGTTGCAAATTAATCTGCAACAAAATTACAAATTCTAAAGTCCATATTTTCAAAGTAATTCCGCGCAGTGACTATACCAAATTCTGTTTTTACAGACTTGCAAATTGATTCTGCAACGACTATATAAAATTCTAATTCCTACAATTACAACACGGTTTTGCAGCGATAATAAAATATAATATATAAATTTAATCTTACTACAATAAGAATTCAGAAATAAAATACCGGAACCTATGCACCAAATTCTGTTTTTACAGACTTGCAAATTGATTCTGCAACGACTATATAAAATTCTAATTCCTACAATTACAACACGGTTTTGCAGCGATAATAAAATATAATATATAAATTTAATCTTACTACAATAAGAATTCAGAAATAAAATACCGGAACCTATGCACATGTAGCTGTGATGATATTTTTTCAACGAGGATTGCACTTCTTATTTACTCCCCAAAGGGGATACACCCAAGAAACGAGAACATAATAGCTCTCAAGCTTGCCTAACAAGGAAGACCTTCCACTCTTTCTACAAGTTTAGTATTCCAACTCACACAGTAAAACACACTCTTCTATTTCTACAAGTTTGGTATTCCAACTCTCACAAGTAAAACACACTCTTCTATTTAGACTTAGTGGTAATTTGGCTTAAGATACTATTTTATGTATATACCTATTCTCTCAAGTTATTATTTTTTATTATTATTATTTTTTTTATTAAATTCACACACACATGTGCAATTTATCCACCCTTTATATTCTATTCCCCATTTTTTACATTTTGAATTTATCTTAAATATTTTAACTCATGTTAGACTTAGAATTAGTCTTAGACTTTTTTCAGGCATTTTAATTTACTGACTAATTAATTATTTTATTCTAACAAGGTCTAACCATTTAATATTTTTCGTCACCTAGATTTGTTGACTCATGTTTTAAATTACACAATGTTCCCTTCAACATGCACCTCTGTGCTCCAAGGGTGCCACTTGCCTTTGTTGGGTATGTGACAATCAGAGTGCAATTTTTCTGTCGAAGAACCCAGATTATCATTCAAAGACGAAGCATATTGATATTCAATATCACTTTGTGAGAGACATGGTTGAAGAAAAGAAATTGTTGTTGATGAAGGTGGACACTTTGAATAATTTTGCAGATTCATTAAAAAGATCTAAGCATTGAGAAGTTCTCTTGGTGTAGAGGATCCATGGGCATTGTTGCCCTCGATTGTTGACTATGTAACCCTGTAACACCGGATATGCAAAGAAAAAAACAAGTGGGAGAATGTTGGGTATGTGTTCTATTCTTTGCATGAGTAGTAGTGTTTATGTTGCGTCGGCCATGCAGGGGGGCGAAAGCCCCCCGCATGGGGGTTTGGGGGTAGTGTCGCTAATAAAAAAAATTCCTCGAGAAACGTGTTGCATTGTTTCCTCGTTTTTTGTGTTTCCTCAATTTTCATGTCCATTGTTGGGTGGTTTTTCGACACATGGGTTTTTCCAATGGTTTTCTATTTCTTATTAAGGAATTAGGGTTGTTGACTAATCCAGGTCATTGGGTTAGGGTTTTGTATGTCGTTGGCTCCTATTGTATATTGTATTTTAAAAAATGTATCACTATGAATGAATATAGAATATGCTAGTTTTCCCGGTTTGGGTTTCTAGGGGAAAAATATCTTTGTAATGTTTGTATTTTCCATTGTATTTTTTCTGTTCTTTTACTGAAAATCTGTTTGTAGTAAATATTGTACAATGTTTAAATCTACAACCTTTGACTGGTTTTGGAAGTTTGTCCGACCCTTGGAGTCAACACTCCATTTGGTCGACATTGTGAGAGACTAATGGATTCTAAGGAATAAGGATTCCACCTTATTGTGTGCCCATTAGGAATCTTCATGAGAAACTATCTCAGTCCACCCTCATGACATTGTGGACCTCTCTAACTAGGTAATTGTTAACCTATATTTCAGGACACTGCGAGAGTGCAAGTAGGATGTGACAGGGATGCTACCACACCTCTCCTTCAAATTTTTGGTTTCTATGCATAGCCCATTTACTTATTATGTGAGTCAGATTAAGAAACATCGTGAATATTGCATCCACTGACAAACATAATGTCAACAATCCATATTCATAAATCATACTGTAATCAATCATATGTCACATGTGTGTAAAATGAAATACTCAAACAAATACAATCCCCTCCCTGACTCAATCCTAAGTCCAAGGAAGTCCATTGACTCCTTCAAGATCCATAACCTGCCATGTGTCCTGCACACTCAGGAAAACTCATCAATATCATCTGTCAATACATATACATCAAAATAACAATAAGTCACAACACATCATCATTATATATAACCCATATTCATAAATCATACTGAAATCAATCATATGTCATATGTGTGTAAAATGAAATACTCAAACAAATAAAGTCCACTCTCTAACTCAATCCTGAGTCCAAGGAAGCCCATTGATTCCTTCAGCATCCATAACTTGCCATGTGTCCTGCACACTCAGGAAAACTCATCAATATCATCTGTAAATACATATACATCAACATAACAATAAGTCACAACACATCATCATCATCATATATAACCCATAATCGAAAAAAAATCATAATGTACCATAATTGGATCACTTGCACACCTGTTTTCTCAAGAATAAGTCAATAAAAGTGTGCTAAGTAGAATGGGATGTTACATTATCGTAGCTTCACTGATGGAAATTCAGGTTGCAAGGTTGTATTGCAACAATGATTATTGGCTCTTGCAACAATACTTTATTGACTTGTGAGAATTAAAGGTTGTAAATATGCTAATCAATCATTCAAATGAGAAGGGTTCTAAACTAAATTCAACTTCTCCGATATATAGTTATCATAGTCTCACTGGTGGTAAAGTGGGCTACAAGGTTATGTTGTCTCAATGGATGTAGGCTCTTACAATAGTACAATGTTGACTTATGAAAGCTATAGATTTTGAGAATACTAATCAATCATATACTAATTGAAAGAAATGCAAATTGTAAATGAAAAATGAAATAAAATTTGAGTATAAATCTAGAAATTCAAGAGTCGATCTATAAACAAGAGAGTGAAATGAGTTACCAAAATAAGAAGCCACAAAAAAATAAAGTATGCACAACAATTTACAAGATTGACATGAACAAAAACAAGGGGGTCCTTTAGGCTTGACACACACAAAAATAAAAAAATTAAATGGAGAAAATTAGAGCTCTTATATTGATCATAAAATTATTTACAATCTTCAGTTCAAAGGTTCTATCTCTCTATTCCCATCCCCCCTTTAAAGCTTCATCGGTGTCTTATTTATACAAGGAAAAATATAAAAACGAGGATGTAATTATTGTCATAGAGTAATTACATTGCCATCTACTTTCTAAATACATCTAAGTCACTCCATTTGACATCCAATTAATTGGGATGTTGGAGAAAATAGACGCAACAATAAATTTGGGTAGATCCTCTTCAAAGAAATGTCCTTACACTCCAATGCATGCACTTTTTGAAGAATATGAAACACTAACACTTGATTAGGCATGTTATGCACAAAACCCATGTTCAGAAATTTCCAAATTCGTCTTCATCAATCAAGAAATCACATCTAAATATCACTCCCTAGATGTTTGTTTTTGCTATAATGTTATTTTCTTTACTAGTACCGCGTTGAATAAGGGTTTCTAATATGATTTTCTAGAATCTAAAGGGAAACATACCATAGTATGAAGGAGTAGATAATTCTCCACCTTCTAATTTCCCTTTGATCGATCTGCAACTATGTTAATGAACAAAGGATTACATGAACACAATTATTCCTGAAATTGTTGATAAAAATCGATTTGTAAGTATTTCAACTTGTTAATTTTTAAAAGTTAGTAATAAAATAATAAATTACATTATATGCCTTTATTTACCTTTATTTAGCGAAAATGAACAAGGAATATATAAAAAAGAGGAAAAATGGGATTATAATGGGTAGGTTTAAGTGATTTTTTGATGACAAAACAAACAACCAACAAACACTACATTTAAGAATGGTCACATATTTTCCTAGGGAGAAAAGTGGCCAGTTGCATGTTTCCCATACTCAACTTATGTTCGATCACTAGTTTTCAATACAAAACCAATGACCACCCCTCGACCTTATATATTTTTAGAGTTATAAGGAGATCAACAAGGGATGGGTTCGCCATAATGCATTATTGAGGATGAAACTTGGGCATGTCCCATTTTCTTCTAATTCACATGCCTTGAATCTATCTATAATATTCTCTATATTCCTATAAAAAGAGGCCAAATTTAGGGATTGGGGACCTAATAGTTGAGTATTAAGAGTCCTCATACTAGTGGAAAGAAATTCACGAGTCCTTTGTCATCACATTGCTATAGTGTTTGGTGTTGGGAATTAACACAAGTAAAGATTGAAAGACTAGGCGTGAGAAAGTTCGTTATCTTGTTTCCATGATATTGTGAGTAGATTCACTTCTTATAACCAAGAAAGGGTGGCTAAGGGAGAGCTCAAGGAACTCAAAGAAATGAGTGTCACAAGAAGTTCAAGGTAATATATATTTTTTGTAACTCTCTTTACTAATATATATCTATGTTTCCCCCCTCGAAACATGTTTTAAATCATTGATGTGATGTTTGTGATTTGTGTTTGGAAGACATATTATTACTTAAGGTATTAGATGAGATCTCTTTGCATACAATTATATTTCATATGCCAAACGGTTTGAATAAAGTCTATTGGTTTTTGTATGTGCAAGTAGTAGTTACGAGAGGCCACATAGGAGCTTGATCTGAGGGGCTTGATCTGAGGATATGATTAGAGAATTGCTAGGAAAAAATAAGTTTCCATTCTTCCCATTTCTCATAGCATAGTTTGTATATATACATTATATCTAGGTGAAATCCATAGTCGTTTATCCTATGGTCTGTCGCTTACTCTAATAAGTTCAATGAGAGAGATTCACAATCTGTAGACAAGTTACTCTACAATAAAATCAATGACTCCATTGGGGAAGAACTTGATTTTCTTCCTTGGTATTTTGAGGAGTTTTCCTTGTTGTTTTTAATCCTTGTAAGGTCCTATAGGCTCCATGATGTGTGTTAATTCATTCATAATGCATGTAAGTCTGAATCCTCTTAGATTTGGAATGTGTTTTTTAGTTTTTCCTTAAACTACACTGTGGTCACTTATGTCCCTTATAAAAGTCATGGTTAGTTGTTGACTTGCCAATTTACCATCCCTTTTATCATTTTTTTCACAACCTTTCCCTTGAATTTTAATCCTTTTCCGCTTCTTGTAACCTTGTATTAAGTCTGTTTTAATGCTTTATGTGGGATTAGGTTCAATATATTTTTTAGTGCATTTATTTTAGTATTTTAAGTAAATTTATGATTAAATGATAGAAAAATAACATGTTTTTACTTATCTCTGAGAATTGGGTTAGTTTGGTGATGATTACAAGTACATTTGGAGCTTCCAATAGTGCACATTTTTATCATTTAGCTTCAAATTTGAATTTCCTCTTCAACCATCGAAGATTTGATGAGGATTTGGGATGATCATTAAAACATCTTTGATAAATAAGAATCTTGAAGTCATGGATAATATTTGTTATCACATATCTTAGATATTTTGGAGAGATCTTTGATTTGCTAATCTTTAGCAAAAAGTTATAACCACATGAGATATTTGTGAATATCAATTAATTAATGTTTATCTTAGTTTCAAAGAAATATTATGTACAAATAAGAGTTCATTATCCATTCCAAAGGGGAGGACTCTTGGATCATATGTTCAAACTATGATGGAATAAATAAAGTTTTTTTATTTTTCCTTTCACATAGATTGTTATTCTCTAGTTCTATAATTTTTGTTTATTTATTTAATGTTATGATTCTATAGTTTAGTTTGATACCATGAATTCTTAGAAGAAATAGCTCACCCCACAAGAACATGTTGTACTTTTACTTATGCAATTTTATTTCATAGTTATTCTTTACATTGATGCAAGTGTTGTGTGTTTCTTTTCTCATGTTTTTGTTTAGTTTTTATCCTAATTCACCAACAATGAAATGATGAGTTATGGAAGGAAGGAAAGTCTAAAATCATGCAAAGAGATAACTTGGTGATAGAAGGACCCCAGTAGTATAATCAATGCTCGAGTACATGGTCATTTCCAAGAGTGGATGAGTTAGATTTGATTTTATGCAAGTGTGTTTCCTTTATGGACTCACTCATGGACTATAATTGAAAATTCATTGTATAGGACAATATTGCATGAACATTCTAATATTGAAATTGAATGATAATTGTAACCTATTACTTGACATTCTCGAAAAAACTCATGATAATCCCAACGTCCCTAAAGACTAGACCCTAATAAAGGTGCATCCCTTCCTTATATCCAAGGAGTGACCGATGGGATTGCAAGAGTCCTCTGAAAAAAAGAGATTAAGACCTCCATCAAACCATTTGAAACCATCAAACATAGTATGAGATCCGTCAAAGACAAACTTGACCCTCACAATGGCAAAGGAATCTACAAAATAGAGTGCTCATGCAGAAAATGCTACATAGATGAAACTGGTCGCTCCTTCGAGATTAGGATAAAAGAGAATGGAGATGACATTAAGAATGAATACATCTCCACCTCTTCCCTAGCTGAACACTCCCTTAAAACAAGACACCATGTTCACCTAGAAGACACCAAAATCCTCGCCAAATAAAATCACCTCTTTAAACGATGTATTAGAGAAGCTATTGAAATCTGAAAACATCCTAGTAACCTAAACAAAGATAGTGGGTTATAACTAAGCGAAAACTCGTTCCCTTTGATCCATATAAATAACAATAATCAATGATAATTATTTGTACAATCCAAATACTATAAATTAATTTATTCATTAATAACCCCACCTAATTATAAATCAC
>SNQJ01S0086198.1:16041-46468 GCA_010110895.2 Picea sitchensis | reverse complement strand
TAACCAAGAAAGGGTGGCTAAGGGAGAGCTCAAGGAACTCAAAGAAATGAGTGTCACAAGAAGTTCAAGGTAATATATATTTTTTGTAACTCTCTTTACTAATATATATCTATGTTTCCCCCCTCGAAACATGTTTTAAATCATTGATGTGATGTTTGTGATTTGTGTTTGGAAGACATATTATTACTTAAGGTATTAGATGAGATCTCTTTGCATACAATTATATTTCATATGCCAAACGGTTTGAATAAAGTCTATTGGTTTTTGTATGTGCAAGTAGTAGTTACGAGAGGCCACATAGGAGCTTGATCTGAGGGGCTTGATCTGAGGATATGATTAGAGAATTGCTAGGAAAAAATAAGTTTCCATTCTTCCCATTTCTCATAGCATAGTTTGTATATATACATTATATCTAGGTGAAATCCATAGTCGTTTATCCTATGGTCTGTCGCTTACTCTAATAAGTTCAATGAGAGAGATTCACAATCTGTAGACAAGTTACTCTACAATAAAATCAATGACTCCATTGGGGAAGAACTTGATTTTCTTCCTTGGTATTTTGAGGAGTTTTCCTTGTTGTTTTTAATCCTTGTAAGGTCCTATAGGCTCCATGATGTGTGTTAATTCATTCATAATGCATGTAAGTCTGAATCCTCTTAGATTTGGAATGTGTTTTTTAGTTTTTCCTTAAACTACACTGTGGTCACTTATGTCCCTTATAAAAGTCATGGTTAGTTGTTGACTTGCCAATTTACCATCCCTTTTATCATTTTTTTCACAACCTTTCCCTTGAATTTTAATCCTTTTCCGCTTCTTGTAACCTTGTATTAAGTCTGTTTTAATGCTTTATGTGGGATTAGGTTCAATATATTTTTTAGTGCATTTATTTTAGTATTTTAAGTAAATTTATGATTAAATGATAGAAAAATAACATGTTTTTACTTATCTCTGAGAATTGGGTTAGTTTGGTGATGATTACAAGTACATTTGGAGCTTCCAATAGTGCACATTTTTATCATTTAGCTTCAAATTTGAATTTCCTCTTCAACCATCGAAGATTTGATGAGGATTTGGGATGATCATTAAAACATCTTTGATAAATAAGAATCTTGAAGTCATGGATAATATTTGTTATCACATATCTTAGATATTTTGGAGAGATCTTTGATTTGCTAATCTTTAGCAAAAAGTTATAACCACATGAGATATTTGTGAATATCAATTAATTAATGTTTATCTTAGTTTCAAAGAAATATTATGTACAAATAAGAGTTCATTATCCATTCCAAAGGGGAGGACTCTTGGATCATATGTTCAAACTATGATGGAATAAATAAAGTTTTTTTATTTTTCCTTTCACATAGATTGTTATTCTCTAGTTCTATAATTTTTGTTTATTTATTTAATGTTATGATTCTATAGTTTAGTTTGATACCATGAATTCTTAGAAGAAATAGCTCACCCCACAAGAACATGTTGTACTTTTACTTATGCAATTTTATTTCATAGTTATTCTTTACATTGATGCAAGTGTTGTGTGTTTCTTTTCTCATGTTTTTGTTTAGTTTTTATCCTAATTCACCAACAATGAAATGATGAGTTATGGAAGGAAGGAAAGTCTAAAATCATGCAAAGAGATAACTTGGTGATAGAAGGACCCCAGTAGTATAATCAATGCTCGAGTACATGGTCATTTCCAAGAGTGGATGAGTTAGATTTGATTTTATGCAAGTGTGTTTCCTTTATGGACTCACTCATGGACTATAATTGAAAATTCATTGTATAGGACAATATTGCATGAACATTCTAATATTGAAATTGAATGATAATTGTAACCTATTACTTGACATTCTCGAAAAAACTCATGATAATCCCAACGTCCCTAAAGACTAGACCCTAATAAAGGTGCATCCCTTCCTTATATCCAAGGAGTGACCGATGGGATTGCAAGAGTCCTCTGAAAAAAAGAGATTAAGACCTCCATCAAACCATTTGAAACCATCAAACATAGTATGAGATCCGTCAAAGACAAACTTGACCCTCACAATGGCAAAGGAATCTACAAAATAGAGTGCTCATGCAGAAAATGCTACATAGATGAAACTGGTCGCTCCTTCGAGATTAGGATAAAAGAGAATGGAGATGACATTAAGAATGAATACATCTCCACCTCTTCCCTAGCTGAACACTCCCTTAAAACAAGACACCATGTTCACCTAGAAGACACCAAAATCCTCGCCAAATAAAATCACCTCTTTAAACGATGTATTAGAGAAGCTATTGAAATCTGAAAACATCCTAGTAACCTAAACAAAGATAGTGGGTTATAACTAAGCGAAAACTCGTTCCCTTTGATCCATATAAATAACAATAATCAATGATAATTATTTGTACAATCCAAATACTATAAATTAATTTATTCATTAATAACCCCACCTAATTATAAATCACACGTGAATAAAAACACTTATTAAATAAACAATCTTATCTAAGAATATTAAAAAGATTTCTCATATTTATAACATTAAATATTAAGATTAACCTAATTTAAGATAACTTAATAAAGACTCTTTAAATAACTTAATACCTAGAACTTATAAACATAAGTGATTAAAATTAATAAAATTTATAACCTTGTATTAATAAATATTTAGAATATACCTCAACCTTAATAACATAATGGTAAACCCTAAAATACTTAATAATTTACATAATAACTAATAATTAAACCTTACTTTTTAATTATTATAATACCTAGAACATAGTTAATTAAAATTAAGATAAAAACATTAAATCAATAATAATTTAGAATAAACCTTAACCTAAAATAGGAAACCCTAAAAAACTTAAACAAAGAATTAATTTTCATTAAATAATTTTACTAAAAACTTAGTGGACACCTAGGTTTTCCCCTCACTTCAAGTATTTAATACCAACTCTTCCCATCATTTTAGCCCAGGCTCATTGTCGTGAAGATGGATCCTGATTTGGATCTGAAACGTCGACAATCTATTGACAAAACTGTGGCTAGTATGATCAACAATGAAAATCCCAACCACAAAAATCTCATTAATCAATTCTCAATCTTAGTAAATGGCAGTTTCAAGGATGAATGTATTTCTTTGAAAGTGTGTTAAGTATTTTCCTTTTATCAAACTTAATTTTAATTGTTACTGCAATGAGTGTTCAAAGTAGATAAGTACTACAAATAATCTAATTCTACACATACACTGTTTTCATTTCACAAATTTACAACTCTTAGATTGATAAATAAATGTAAAAATATTTAGACATATAAACTGACTAACGTTTTTGGTGTCTTTTCTGGTGAAATTCTAAGGGAATTTGAAAGCTTGTAGCATGTCATTTTAACAAGTAAATGGTTTTTGAATTGACATTCAAGATATTGTCGAATATTTTCTTTGAACCAATTTTTAAACCAAGTTTTTTTTTTTTTGGATATAGTTTCTTGCATAATTTTTTTCATAGTTTAAAATGCACCTTGAATACATAGGATTAGAGTATTAACAATTTGTTTGTTTGTTTGTTTCCTTGCATATGATTTATTTTGGTTCTAACATTCTAGATACAGTGGATTAGAGATGGTAAGAAGAGAGGTAATAAATTACCCATCCAAAATAGTGGGTAATATATTCCATTAAATATAAAGTATGTTAGTAGTGTATGAATATACTTAGATAGATTTCTTGGTAAATTATTTCAACCATTTTTCACTCATGGTGTAGTAAGAACCATTTCATCTACTAACCCATTGGTAGGAACATCTACAGGAGAAGGAGTCCATCTAAATGGGGAGAAACAGGAAGAGTGCAGGAGATAAAAGGGAAGAACAAACATTCACTAAAGTACAATCAAACCCTTCAAGGTAAACTCTACGAATTCCAAATTGGAATTTCGATAATGCAGTAATGATGTAAATTGCTACATATTCATCTAGCCACCACAAGTATTCTAAATAACACATTTAATATCTACATGATAGGTATTAAATATTTGTGGGGGATAGACTCATTATATTCTTATAAATAAACCCACCACCAATTTCATACATGTAAACTATCAGTATATGAGAAATTAAATGTTTTTTTATTCTTGTAGCAAATTGAATTTGAAAACCTCTTAAAAACATAGTTAGGACAATTAAGATTTGAGGGGAAAAACGGATGCATGTTACAAAATTATTACTAGGGATAAATCCATTGGAATATAGTTTCCAACTCAAATTGAATCACCTAATTTCGATGTCGGATGCAAAAGTTATGTTCAAATTAGTAACTACTTGTCATGAAATCTTCATTTTCATAATCTCGTAACCTGATTGTTCAATAGCATATTTTGCATGTCAAATAATTACATCTTCAAAACCTATTTATAATGCAGATAGGCCTTCAATTATATTTTAGGTCACAACTTGAATTATTCCATTTGGAGGTTAGTTGAAAAAGTTATGGTTGATGTAGTGACTACCTATCTTAAAACCAATATAGTTAAACTTTGCCTCCTAGGTTTGTTCATCAACAGTTTTGAGATATCAAATCAAGGAATATTAAAAAAATATTATATTTAATATATATAATGAATACCATTTTATCTCCAAGTGTAATCACATCAATATGTCCTTTAAAACAAAAATTATGCTCAAATTAGTGATTGTTGGTCTAGACAAAATTGCACAAACAACTCCATCAATCAGGTTGTTCCTCAAAATGTTTGACACATCATTTAAACTTAATTGGAAACATGTTTCTACTAAATGTGTACCTATGAATCCACTTCATTACATATTTTGAATCTATTTATGTTATAGAAAAATTTGCCTCGCCATAGCTATCTTGCATAGAGGGCCTTTTTTCATTTCCATATGTAGACTTGTCATCCCTTTTTTGATGAAACCATAGCTAAAAATGCATTTGTTTCCACATGTACCCACCCTATATACTATACAACATGCATATACACAGGCTGCTCCACTATAGCCTGCCTACATCGAGATTTGTGCCAGAAAATAAAAAAATGAAGTCGTCCTTCCATGTCACGACAGAAGGTCTTTGATCCTTGGCCTTCCATATACTGGAAAATTTCTGACTCGATCCTTCAGTTTCATTTTGAAGGCTATAAGAACACAATTCTGCATTATGTAAAAAAGGATAAATGACGCAAAGAGGTCCTTCCTATCACCCGCAGGGTCTCTTTACCTGACCTCCTGCTCACAGGCTCGTTCTTAAAATCCCCGTTCTGTCGAGCCGAAGCGGCTCTTTAGATTCCCAAGTGTAATCCCTATCAAATCATGACCCAGTCCACAGGTCCTTCCTTTTCCTCCTTCTCAGCCTCTGCACTTAGCCGTGGTTATCCTCGACTCACTATCGGGTTTTCGGGGTTTCGACGTTTTCGCTGTCGAGAGCCATTGTACACTCTAACTCCTGACCTTTGACTCTCCGATGAGCTCCTTTTTCTTCACGCGCTGGCCTTCCAGCGTTCTCTCTCACCATATGACCACTACCTCCGCAACCGTGGCCTTACCTCGCAACCTCGCTACCTCGCCACCTCGCCGGTTGAACCGTCGAGTTTTTACCTTCCTAGTCCGTGAGTCCCCGAGATGCGTGGTCCCACCTTATACTCTGCCACGCGTCCACTAGAATCTCGCCTCCTTGGAACTTCACGACTCGCGAATCCTTTATGCCACCTGTATTCCACTCGCGCTCCACTATGGCCCACACTACTCCAGCTGTCGGGATATCGCCTTCTCGCGATCTCGCGATCCCCGTGGCCAATTTCTCGGACTTTTTCTAATGAGGTCCCGAGACCCGATCCCTTGCGCGGATCCAATGGTCCTCCTGTGCCCCGAATCCAATGGCTATCCTTCTTCTCGTGCCTCACGTCCTCATGACTCAGAGTACCTAATGCTTGGGCCTTTATCCTGTGAACTTCCGAGTACGTGAGATCCCTCGATCTCTGACACGCGTCCTCTTCAATGGATGGTCCCGATCATCTCAATCCTTCGTCGCTTCGCATCCTCGCGCCTCACGACTTTGAACACCCAATACTTGGGCTTTCACCCTGCGAACTCCCGAGTTCACAACATCATCTAGATCTCTGCCACCTGCCCTCCTCAGATGGACGGGCTCCTGTCTTCTCGCCACTCGTAGCTTCGTGACCTCGTAACTTGGGATGCCCAACACTTGAGCCTTTACCCTGTGAACTCTCTAGTTTGCGAGATCTCCTTGATCTTTGCCACGCGTCCCCTCAATGGATGATCCATATCTCCTCGCTACTTCGTCGCCTTGCGTCCTCACGCCTCGTGACTCTTGTCACCAAATTTTTAGCTCTTCTACTTATGAGTTCCCGAGATGACGTTAGCTAGACCCCACAACACAGAGCTCTCACCTCCTCACCACTCGTGAAGTCAAATGATTTCCTCTTCCAACCTCCAGTGCTCGAGTTCCCGATGTGGGTAATCTCGTGACACGCGTTTGCTCGCAAACGAACGGCCTAGATCCTCGTCGCCGTTTCCACCTGCTGTGGCTCCTCCTGGACATAAATCTCCTCGTTGGTCCAGATCTCTCTATCTGCCAATCCAACGGTTGTTGTGCTCTCACCAGAGCCTCTTTGTATTTTCGTCCTCCCTTGGGAGAATTTCCAAGGTTCCAATGACCTCAACCTTTTCTGTCTTTCTTCTCTACGAGCTCCTCGATTTTGAGGTTCGCCGCGCATATACAATGCTGTCCTTCTTGAGATTGTCCTTGAATCCTTAAAGGATTTCAACGTTTGCGCTCCTGCAGGGTCTTCTCATGCACCCAGTGTGCTATCTCTTCCAAGTTTCCATAGACACTCAGACCCCTTAGGATTTGTCCTCTTCTCCCTCAGATGGAGAAAGAAATGGATGCCCCCCTGACTATCCTTCTGCTCAAACCTCTTCTTGAGTACTTCTGGGTATTCAACAACCCAATGAAAGTTCCCTCAGTGGACCTTTCCTCCAGCTTCTCGAACTCAAAGAGTTCTTTCCTCTGCTGTGCCTTCTTGCACACTTTCTCAATGCCCTCCTAGCGGAGTATCTTCTCCTCTTTCACAGAACACTCAACAATTTTGTCTTCTTGTGCACTTATTCACTTCGCTCGATGCCCACCTGGCAGAGCTCTTAGAATCCTCCGTGATTCTGGTCTTTCTTCAAACTCTTACCAGATTTTTTTTCTCCAACGCAACCTGTGCGTATGCTCAATGCCCACTTGGCAGAGCTCTACAAAATCCTCCACGATTCTGTCTGCAACTGTGTCTCAGCTACACAGCCTTACCTCCTGAGGTGTTCAAAAACCTCACAGGTATTCTTCTCCCTGAGTTGATGATTCCAGTCCTGTGCCTCAACACGTCTTTGTCTGACTCCTCAGAGTTTAGTAGTGCATCCTCAGTGCACCGGCTCTCAGAACCCTCAACGTCCTGTCATACCCTCCTGGCATGAAGCCTCAAAGACCTTCAACTTGAAATCAAACAAACTCCTGCCGAATGCACAACTACAGTATACATTCACAACATAGATATGGAACACACACAGACATGCATATAAGACAGAATAATGCAGGAAAAACTGCTCTATTATATTAACAAACGACAAATGGCTGTATCATTACAATGGTGTTCCTGAGCTCTCCCCAGATCTTCTCCTACTCTACCATCTACTTGACTTTTTCCAAATGAGATATCAAAATCTCTTTTACCTGAGGGGCTCATCGAGCGCTTCCCTCCAGGTCTACCTACTCAAATAAAGTACAATCAATGGTTGTCTAGTCCAGCGCCTGAATCTAGATCTCAACCAATCTTGGCATTAAAGCCGATCCTATCTAATCCCTGCTCAAAAGCACGAATTCCATGGCTCACCATCCTAAGACATTAAATTACATTCAATTCAAATTTGAATGAGGCTGCGCCTCCCTTTCAACTCTGAATGCATGCGCACTGACGTGGCTGGTTGGATGCTGACGTGGAGTGATGCTCCTGCATCATACTCCTCATCTGTGAAAATCATGAGCTCCTACTCATGAGATTCCCCTGTAGCTGTTGGAAATCCTCTTGGATCCCAAACAAGTCTTTGGAATCGTTCATCTGCTCCATCCTGCTGCTACTGCTACATCTTTCCTTCTGCCTAGCTGCTCCCAGCTGGCAGTTCTTGCTGACCCCATCATCAGCCTGCTGATATCCTTGATCACTTCATCCAACTGCTCCCTTGGTTGGTCCAGTTCTTGCAGTCTCCTCAGCTACAAAAATTTTTGGCCATTGAGTAGATCATCATGATCTCCCACGCCTTCCTTATCCATTTCCAACTTCACCTGTTGGATGTGCACACCCTGCACTTTTACCCTTTCCTCCAGGGCTTCAAATTGATCCCACAGATTAGCAAAACAAATGTTGTTTGCTTCTTCTTCCTCTGTTTCTGCAACCTCCTCTGTTGCATTCTTTTTAGCTTCTTGGCTAAAAATGCTGAGCCATTCCTCAGAGTGCTCGTCATCCTCTTTTTCTGCTCCTTTGGCTGTCAGCTCCAATGCTACAGCTTCCTTCTTTTCATCTCCCTGGCTGAATATGCTGAGACACTCCTCAGAATGCTCATCATCCTTTTCATCCACTTCTGCTTGTGCTTGGGCAGTTTCACCCACCTGCTCCAATTTCCTTTCTTTTCTAACAGTCATCTCCAGCTGTGACTGTTCTGCTATTGCACCATCTACAACAGAATTTTCTGCCTCCTCCTAGGCAGATGGTAGGAATACTTCAATTCCCCCAATCATCATAACACCATCCTGATGTTCCTCCTCTTCCGTCAGCTGCATCTGTTGATCCAAATTCACCTCTGAATTTATGAGACCCTCAGATAGTCTCACCTGCTCTGTCACCTTCTCTGGTTGATCCAAATTCATTTGCTCATCCCTGCCCACCTGGCAATATGGGATGTCTCTACTGCTCTCTTGGAAGACTATGAGATCAACCGATCCCATCTTCATTATCACTCCTTGCTGAATTGAACTCTTCATTGAGTCCATGAGACCTTCAAACAGTCTCGAATTTTCTTTTTTTCCCACCTGGCAGTTTGACACGCTTCCGCTGCCCCCCTGGAAATCTTTGATGCTTCCACTACCCTCCTGGCAGTCTTTGAGATCCTCATATGATCTCCTTTCATTTCCCGGATGGCAATGCAAAGTTTCCTCACTGCCCTCCTGACAGTTCGTGAGATCCTCAACTGATCTCAACTCGTTGCCCTCATGGAAAACTGGAATTTCTACTTCTCTGCCCTCCTGACAGTCCTTGAAATCCTCAGATGATCCCAATTTATTCTCTGTTCCCTTTCCCATCTGGAAATATGGAAACTCTCCACTACTCTCCTGGCAGTCTATGAGATCCTCAGACGATCCCAATTTATCTTCTTCATCATCCCAATCATCGAGACCCTTTCCAGTCTCTGGCCAACAGTGATCAATCATCTCTTCCTCTGTGACCTTGAGGTTTTCAGCATACCTCAACCACTTTCTCAACAGCCTCTGCTGTCTTTTGACCATCAGCTCCCTGACTGGCCATTTCACCTTTGGCGTCTTCATGGGCCACTCATGCACCCATCTCGGCTTCTTATTCTCTCGCATCTTCATTTCGAGCTCCTCCATCTCCCGCTTTATATCAGAGAGCTCTTTATCCATTTCTGTTGCGCTCATTTTCTTTGGGCTCTTCCTTTCAACATGCTTATGGCCTTCAGTAGCCATCTTGCTGTGTCCATCTGCCTCCCTGGAAAATCTGCAGCTATCACTCCACATCCCTGAGTGCTCCAGCTTCATCCTCCTACAGTCCTGCTGACTGTCTATAGATTGCTGCCTACCTGCAAACAAGTCCTCACAGAGTCCTCCAGTGCTTTGTCTTGTTCCTGCTCCTCTCTTTGCAATATACAAACAGATTCCTGCTCTGATACCACTTGACGCAAAGAGGTCCTTCCTATCACCTGCAGGGTCTCTTTACCCGACCTCCTGCTCACATGATCGTTCTTAAAATCCCCGTTCTTTCGAGCCAAAGTAGCTCTTTAGATTCCCAAGTGTAATCCCTATCAAATCATGACCCAGTCCACAGTTCCTTCCTTTTCCTCCTTCTCAGCCTCTGCACTTAGCCGTTGTTATCCTTGACTCACTATCGGGTTTTCAGGGTTTCGGCATTTTCGCTGTCGAGAGTCACTATACACTCTAACTCCCGACCTCCGACTCTCCGATGAGCTCCTTTTTCTTCATGCGTTGGCCTTCCAACGTTCTCTCTCACCATATGACCACTACCTTCGCAATCGTGGCCTTACCTCACAACTTCGCTACCTCGCCACCTCGCTGGTTGAACCGTCGAGTTTTTACCTTCCTAGTCCGCGAGTCCTCGAGATGCATGGTCCCACCTTATACTCTACCACGCGTCCACTAGAATCTCGCCTCCTCGGCACTTCGCGGCTCACAGATCGTTTATGCCACCTGTATTCCACTCGCGCTCCACTATGGCCCACACTACTCCAGCTGTCGGGATATCGCCTTCTCGCAATCTCGCAATCCTCGTGGCCAATTTCTTGGACTTTTTCTAATGAGGTCCCGAGACACGATCCCTTGCACGGATCCAATGGTCCTCTTGTGCCCCAAATCCAACGGCTATCCTTCTTCTCGCGCCTCGCATCCTCGTGACTCGGAGTACCTAATGCTTGGGCCTTTATCCTACGAACTTCCGAGTTCGCGAGATCCCTTGATCTCTGACACGCATCCTCTTCAATGGACGGTCCCGATCATCTCGCTCCTTCGCCGCTTCGTTTCCTGACGCCTCGCGACTTTGACCACCCAATACTTGGGATTTCACCCTGTGAACTCCCGAGTTCATGAGATCATCTAGATCTCTGCCACCTGCCCTCCTCATATGTACAGCTCCTGTCTTCTCACCACTCGTAGCTTCATGACCTCGTAACTTGGGATGCCCAACACTTGAGCCTTTACCCTGTGAACTCCCGAGTTCGTAAGATCTCCTTGATCTTTTCCATGCGTCCCCTCAATGGATGATCCAGATCTCCTCGCTACTTCGCCGCCTCGTGTCCTCACGCCTCGTGACTCTTGTCACCAAATTTTCAGCTCTTCTACTTACAAGTTCTTGAGATGGCGTCAGCTAGACCCCACAACACGGAGCTCTCGCCTCCTCACCACTCGTGAAGTTGAATGATTTCCTCTTCCAACCTCCAGTGCCCGAGTTCCCTATGTGGGTAATCTCGTGACACGCATTTTCTCCCAAACGAACGACCTAGATCCTCGTCGTCGTTTCCACCTGCTGTGGCTCCTCCTGGACGTAAATCTCCTCGTTGGCCCAGATCTCTATATCTTCCAATCCAACGGTTGTTGTGCTCTCACCAGAGCCTCTTTGTATTTTCTTCCTGCCTTGGGAGAATTTCCAAGGTTCCAAAGACCTCAACCTTTTCTGTCTTTCTTCTCTACGAGCTCCTCAATTTTGAGCCTCGTCGCGTGTATACAACGCTGTCCTTCCTGATCTTGTCCCTGAATCCTTAAAGGATTTCGACGTCTGCGCTCCTGCAGAGTCTTCTCATGCACCCAACGTGCTATCTCTTTTGAGTTTCCATAGACACTCAGACCCCTTGGGATTTTTCCTCTTCTCCCTCACATGGAGAAAGAAATGGATTCCCTCCTGACTATCCTTCTTCTCAAACATCTTCTTGAGTACTTCTGGGTATTCAGCAACCCAGTGAAAGTTCCCTCAGTGGACCTTTCCTCCAGCTTCCCGAACTCAAAGAGTTCTTTCCTTTGCTGTGCCTTCTTGCACACTTTCTCAATGCCCTCCTGGCGAAGTATCTTCTCCTCTTTCACAGAACACTCAACAATTTTGTCTTCCTGTGCACTTATGCACTTCGCTCGATGCCCACTTGGAAGAGCTCTTAGAATCCTCCATGATTCTAGTCTTTCTTCAAACTCTTAGAAGATTTTTTTTCTCGAACGCAACCCATGCGTATGCTCAATGCCCACTTGGTAGAGCTCTACAGAATCCTCCACGATTCTGTCTGCAACTGTGTCTCAGCTACACAACCTTACCTCTTGAGGTGTTCAACAACCTCACAGGTATTCTTCTCCTTGAGTTGATGATTCCATTCCTGTTCCTCAGCACGTCTTTGTCTGACTCCTCAGAGTTCAGTAGTGCATCCTTAGTGCATCGGCTCTCAGAACCCTTAGCGTCCTGTCATACCCTCCTGGCATGAAGCCTCAAAGACCTTCAACCTGAAATCAAATGAACTCCTGCCGAATGCACAACTACAATATACATTCACAACATAGATATGGAACACACATAGACATGCATATAAGACAAAATAATGTAGGAAAAGCTGCTCTATTATATTAACAAACGACAAATGGCTGTATCATTACAATGGTGTTCCTGAGCTCTCCCTGACTCTTCTCCTACTCTACCATCTACTTTAATTTTTCCAAATGAGATATCAAAATCTATTTTACCTAAGGGGATCATCAAGTTCTTCCCTCTAGGTCTACCTACTCAAATAAAGTACAATCAATGGTTGTCTAGTCCAACGCCTAGATCTAGATCTCAACTGATCTTAGCATTAAAGCCGATCCTATCTAATCCCTGCTCAAAGGCATGGTTTCCATGGCTCACTAGCCTAAGACATTAAATTACATTCAATTCAAATTTGAATGAGGCTGCGCCTCCCTTTCAACTCTGAATGCATCCGCGCTGACATGGCTGGCTGGCTGCTGATGTGGAGCGATGCTCCTGCATCAATAAAACATTTAACTTTGAGAGCAAAGTTACTCTGAAGAAATTACTTCATATTGAGTGTGCATCCCTTTTTCCCTCAAGTATGAACATAGTGTTGAACCCCCAAGCTCTTTCCATATTGTTGAGAGAACCTCATTGTCTCTTTTCTATGAGATTGCCTTTGGTGGAGGATTGAAGTGGTGGAGGCCTAGTTGGAAGGAACTTGGTTTCTTGGTTTCGAACCGTGCTGACACAGAAGTCTGTAATGTTTTTGCTTCTGCTGATCATTGATTAATAGAAATACTCCTTTCTCGTCCAATTGGTATCGTGCAAATATATGATTATTATCCATGGGTATATTCGTAATCTTTATTAATGGATTATGCTATCTAATTTCCTAACCCCTTTACATCATCACTATATAATTGCTCTTCTTGTTTGTTGAGAACTTGTTGCAGGTACAAACCTTTGGGTCAAAGTGCTCAACGGTGGAACATCATCAAATGTTGGAATGAGGTAGGCCTCTTTCTTATCTCACTTGCCCATTGGTTTATATAGTATATGTTGGAATTGAGTAGATTTCTGCAATCATACCTGTCTGTTGTGGTTTACCCTGGCCATAGAGAGTTTTTCCCTCGTAACAGAATTGACAACTCCACTAGGGAGAGATCTTATTTCTAAGGGTTTGAAGTACTTTTTCTCCTTGCCTTGCTCTTTTTCTTTTTTGGTTCTTGTCATATCACTGCTTGAAAAATTATGTTCACTCTGGGTTTGAGTTTTTAGCCTTTTTCCCTTGCCTGGCCTTGTTTTAAATCTTGCATGCGCCTTTTTCCTTGACAGTCATGTATACTTGCATGTTGTCTCATTGCAAGCTATGTATATCCATGCTTTTCTCCTGAGCAATCGCGTATACCACTTTCCCTTGCTTGTTTTCTTGGGTTGGTGACTGTTGGGTGGGATTTGATGATTGATGAGCCTTCTTAGCTCTCTGTAGTGTCTGTTGAGTTTCTATGGGTTGACAGGAAACCTGTTTGGAGTTGAAGTTTTGGGTGTAGTCTTTCTCATCTTCTCATCTTTTATTGTCCTTGTACTCTCGACTGTTTGCTTGGCTACTTGGTATTCTACTTGAGTTATTACCTTTATACATAATGGAATTTTATATATCAAGTTGCTTATTAGTCCATGCATTTTCTTTTTAGTATATTGAAAATAAAAAAAGAATAGGCATTTTGCATTGATTGGCATTTTTTGTCTTTGAATCTTTATCACTATCTTAGCACATTTAGTGAGAGATTGCATTTACTTCTGAATTGTAGAGTTGAAATTGAAAATTCCACTGTTTTTATATGCATACCATTCATTGAAAAGTTAAAGTTAGACTTTGCATTATATTCATATTTATTTTCTTACAGAGTCATAACATCATGAGTTTCTCTTCCATACCTTTTTGAGTGATCATGACCAATAAGATTTATGCTTTAAACTAAAATTGATTAGTCACGATTTTATTTTTTTAGGGTGCACAAACTAGTCTAGGATTTAGTGCCTTGGAATAGGATTTTGTGAGTAAACGTCTCCAAGGCAATTAAATAAACATATATGTCTGAGATAGGGATTTGAGAAGTCCATTGTATAATTGGTAATATCAGGAGGCTCCACTCACACCGGAGTTAATCATGAGGTCGCACGATGTTAGTTTAAGGGATAACCCCTGGATACTTGCCTAGTGTCAGAGATATTTCTATGGATTTATTCATATTTGGGGATCTTGCTAGTACCCATACCTCTGTGAGATATAGTGATTTCAAGGTTTCAGGCTTTGCTACCCTGCCCATACGGTAATCCAGAATTATGACTGCTCGCCTGTGCATCAGTTATACAGTGGTTTATTAGTTGCTTGACTTAGGTATCTCATAGGTTACTTGCAGGGGTTATTTTGCTTGTACCCTAGGTAAGATAGGGGTCATACAACACATAGCCTTTATGGAGGATTACCTCTTCGGGGAGATCTGACCGAATGGTTGTTAAGCCCACGAGGGCCCCTATAACTGATTATGTTACCTCCAAAATTTAGTGGGGAGTCTCAAGTCCCTCTTAGATGAGACATACCTTCTTTAGCGAAGGAGGCCACTCAACCACTTTAGCCCGTTTTCATGGATATTGGTCGTTTGACTTTTGGTATTCTCTTTGAATACTAGTTGACCTTAGGAGTCTTTTTTGGGTCTCATCATCATGGATAGTGGAGTTTCTTTTGCTCCCTCATTTACTACCACCCACCCCACGATGCCAAGTCATTTCATGGTGACAAATCTTTTCACTTTTTACAATAGTGTGCAGAACTACAACACTCAGTACACGCCTTGGGTCTCTAGTAATTTTTCTATTGATATGTCTTCACCCATGAAATCCTCCATGTGGTCCACGTATATGAATCCTAGCATTGGATCTGGGGGCATCATGGCTCCGATACCTACTTCGTCATTTGATATGAGTCATGCCCCCATGGGAGGTTGTAACCTTCACCCTTATGGAACCAATACTAGCTATTCTCTTCCAGGAGCCAGTGCTCGGATGGATACTTATCCCACTTATTATGCCCCATCCAAGTATTTGCCGTCTTCCATGTCATTTCCTCTAAACACTTTTTCCATGATAGGCCCTCAAGTGACTCCAGGTATTTCATATGGGGAAAATCAATTTTATGGTTCGAGCCACCCTCTTTATGGGACCCATTCACAAAGGGGAAACATATATCATCACTCGAATAATTCTTATCCAACCTCGGTCCCTTCACAGACCTCGGTGATGATGCCCGTCCAAACTTCTTCAAATCATTTTAGCGCAATCTACCACCCTTATGGGTAGGGACATGGGGTATACCAGGATTCTTCCTGGCCTACAATGTTTCAAAACCAATCTTTCCCTGGACCTTGACATCAAATTCCACAATCTACCACTAGCCCAGTCAATGTCAGTCATACTGGTGCTCCATCACCAACCTCTTCCAGTCATGACAGAGATGGGTCCACATTTTCTACAATTTATGTCGACAACTTGCACCCAACCTCTGCCAATTATGTTGGGGGCACCATCCTATTCACCCCAAATCATAGCCGTATCACATATCCAACCTCTATTCATCATGAAGGAGAAGATTATCTTCCCTCTACCGGTCATGAAAAGAGCCTATCACTAGCCATTATAAACGATGCTAGGAGCATTGAGAAACCTAGTCGTCTCAGATGTAAGCCTAAATTACTTTGCAGGACTTGTGAAGCAAGTCGCCTTAATCATTTGTGTCTAGCTACTACCGAGATACTAAAAGGGTGGGGCTCACCCAAGAGCCCTTCAAATTCTGAGACATCAATGGTCTCTCTTCACACTACTTCTCCCTTGATCAAATCGGTGATCCCACCAGCGTGCTCCCCTCCTGAACTCACCCCCTTTATCGAGGGTGATATGTCTCTTGTCCCCGTTACTATGCATCCTCTTTAACCTATAATTGAAGAAGTGGTCACACCAGTGCAATATGTGGTCAATACTACTGAAGAGAGTGATACGTCCTTCAGTTACATCATCAACATTCCTAATCCTACTCCTTTTGAATGAGAGAGATTTATTCTTCCCCTGAATGATCTCCCTCCAAGTCCTGACAAGGTTCCCTTCGATTATAATGACCTGATGGGGCATCCCATACCCCCACCTATGTCTTTTCCAGTAAGAGAAATTATTCAAACCATCATGAAGACTATATACTCCGTTAGCACTTTCTCCTCCTCAACTTGGAGAGCTTTGAGTTTTCCCAAGATTTTGTCAACTATCTGTAAGATACTGACCTTCCACAGAAGATCGGCATGGGAGCCTTGGCCTCCTCCTTTACAAGTTGATTAGAACAAAAAAACGAGTCTTAGTTAAGCTCTTTTCCAACTCGTATAAGAACTGAAAATATTTCCGAGTGATTTGTCCCTTTCACACTCATTAAATTGGATTTGAAAGGTCATGATTCCTAGTTAATCTCTTTTCTGACTCATTGCCAAAAATAGAAAAGATCGTTGAGTGAACTTGTCTTTTTCACACTCATAAATTGGATTTGAAAAGACATCTATTTGGCACAAGTTTACCCCTTTTTCACACCAAGTATACTAGAAGACATAAAAAAGGACATTTTTTGGCATTAAGTTGTGATTTCATCTCATGCCTTCACTTGCAATATTGAGCCTTTATCTAGTTCTCGCTTTGCATTATAAACCATTGCCTAAGAAATTTTTCGATCCGCAACCAAACAGAGCCTTGTTTATATCTTTTGCAATTTGACACCCTATTCCCTGGAGGAAACATCACCCTGGGTGTCTATCTCCTGCATGCATCTCCTTGCATTGAGCATAGGTACGTTCCACTACTAGAACTAGTTTTGCTTACTTGTGACACTCGTTTCCTCCTCTATATCATAACATTCATTTGTTATGAAAAAACAAAAAAAGATGGGCAGGAAGGGATTACTATATATTATAATTGGTAGCAGTCGTGTTGCCTTTGAACAGAGAAAAAAATTATTGAGTCCTTGTGTCATCATAATTTTGGGTTTATCATGGCCTTAGGAAGTTGGTCTCGTTACAAAATTTTCTCTACCGACTAGTTACTCTTCCAGTCCCTATAGAGAACATTATTGATTCCTCCTTCATCTAATAGTCACATCATTGATTTTATGCTACTGGAGTCCACCATATGTCTCATGCTCTTGTTCAAAGGAAGTCTATCAACTTGTGTCGGCCATTCCTCAAAACTCTTGACTTTGCATGTTGGCCATACCCTCAATTTGTCTCAGCATCACATGATACTATGGTCTTATCATGCACCCTGGCCCTACTTTCATCATTCGTAGGTCACTTTGAACCCAACAGTTGACCTTTCATCATTGGTCGTGGACTGGGTGCTTTCCCTTGTGTTCGACGACAAGACATCTATTCACAATTTGGGATTCTTGTAGTGTCTTGGATGCCATTAGACTTATTGGTGGTTTCCTCTCCTTTGTTGACAGTTTTCATCATTGGCTGCTATTCAGAGGGTCTTTTTTGTGAACCTCTTGCATTTGGCACACGTGAAAGATGGAAAGGGTCATTGGTTCGTGAACATGTTCTTCGTTTGATATCCACCAAATTATGAAGCTCCTTCTTTGTTTCTCGTGCTGAATGCTGAGAGATGCCTTAATGTTGTCCTTTCAATGGGTCTCTTTCCATTGACTTCAACTCATTTATTCTGGATAAGGGACCTAGATTTTTATGGGTACCTTGAGACTTCCATTCATTAGTGGTAGTTTCTCTCACCATTCACAGATGGGAATACATCAATGTATCCTAATCAATGGATTCCTTAGGTGTTCAACATTGACTCCTTTATTCACACTTGTAGAAATGTACTTTATGCCTTGATACCTACTTTCATTATTGGTAGACTGTCTCATGTTTGTTAACGGTATACCTCAATGGTCGGTAATCAAACGATGTCTCATTGTGTTCGACCTCAACTCCTTTATTCACATGATGTAGAATTTCACATTTGGTGGATGTGTAGAAGACTTGAAGACATCACTATGTGGTCGCAGCTTTCTTGAGCTGTTGCTTACTTTCCATTGGACCACCACCTATTTGACTACAGTAATCACGGGACATCAGATTTCACTCCATTGTATACAGATATCTTCAGATTGGTTTTGAGACTAGTTCTACTGGGCCTTGTTCGTGATTATGACAACTATTGGCATATAACCACATTTGTATTTTCCTATTCATGGCCACAGACACATATTTGGTATATTTTCCACATTGATCTGTAGTGTATTCTATCGGCAACCATGTATGTAAAGTCAAAGAAAAATGTAATGAGCAACTAGTCTTTCCAGCTGGGTTTACACCACTCCACTTCTGGATTATTTATAATGTATTTCGACCATCGCTGATACTCCTCTAATCTCACACCTTAGGGGGAATATGTTATAGCAAGATTTTCTTCACCATAGATACCTTGCACATAGGGCCTTTTTCCATTTCCCTATGAAGACTTGTCATCCCTTTTTTGATGAATCTAGAGATAAAAATACCTTTTTTCCACATATACGTGCCCTATCTACTATACAACTTGCATATACACAGCCTTCTCCACTACAACCCACATACATGGAGATTTGTGCTAGAAAATACAAAAATGAAGTCAGGTTTCCATGTCACGACAGGAGATCTCTGATCCTTGGCCTTCCATATACTGGAAATGTTCTGAATCAACCCTTCAGTTGCATTTTGAAGGCTATAAGAACACAATTCTGAGCTATGGAAAAGAGGAGAAAGCATTCGACTTTGAGAGAAAAGTTACTCGGGATAAATTACTTCATATTGAGTCTGCATCCCTTTGCCCCTCAAGTCTGAACAAAGTGTTCAACCCCCAAGCTATTTCCATATTGTTGAGAGAACCTCATTGTCTCTTTTCTATGAGATTGCCTTTGGTGGAGGATTAAAGTGGTGGAGGCCTAGTTGGAAGGAACTTGGTTTCTTGGTTTCTAACCATGCTGACACAGAAGTCTGTAATGTTTTCACTTCTGCTGATGATTTATTAATAGAAATACTCCTTTCCCATCCAATTGGTATCGTGCAAATATATGATTATTATTCATGGGAATATTTGTAGTGTTTATTAATGGATTGTGCTATCTAATGTGCTAACCACTTTACATCATCACTATATACTTGCTCTACTTGTTTGTTGAGAACTCGTTGCAGGTACAAATCTTTAGGTCAAAGTGCTCAATGGTTGAACATCATCAAACATTTGAATGAGGCAGACTTCTTTCTTATCTCACTTGCACATTGGTTTATATAGTATATGTTGGAATTGAGTAGATTTCTACAGTCATACCTGTCTGTTGTGGTTTACCTTGGCCATAGAGAGTTTTTCCCTCGTAACACTTTATTTGGAAAACATATGAACATTTTATAAACAAAATACCTCTAGGACGTCTAGGTGGCCACCACTTCTCAGTAGGTACAAAATTGTTTTTTTTTGTTGGTCTTTTGTTGGATCTGTTTTATTTGCATCATTTATAGTTTTTTTTTTCATATCTCTTGGAAGAATAAAGGATAATCATATCAACTCCTCCATCAAATCACATTTTATTGCAAGAAAATGCTAAGTTTTATACGTTTTGGAAGGATTGAGAAGGTTAAATCTATGGATGCATGATTTTCAAAATCAAACATTGAAGAACCATGAACAAGGGAATGTCATACAAACATACACACCAAGAAAATTAAACATCATGTGATGTTGAATTAATGAATAAGCTAAAGGTCCTTGGATATTTCTACATGAACATTTCAGTTGTAGACCAACAACACCAACTTTACCAAAATGTTTTCAAGATGGATAGAAAAGAACGTAAATGAAGAATGATATGAAGACTAGTTTAAAGGAAATTCACGTTTCTGTAGACGAGATATTCTCAAGAGATCCATTATTCATACTACTTATTCACCATATTATTTTTGATGATTTCAACTATGTGAGACATTCTCCAACTTATAAACCTGAGAGATGTTGATCATTGCAGCTATGTGAGACATTCTCTAGCTTACAAATATTAGAGAAATCCCTTGAGAGGGGTGTGTGGTTCCTATATGAGACAAAGATGGAATGTAGAGACAACCTCCTCCTTACAGAGAGTAGAGAATAAATTTAGATGATTATCATGTGTAACGCAATGAGAAAGGATATTTGTTGAGTTGGACATGCTTGTGGCTGAGCACAAGGTGAACTTGTGAAATCCAAAAGTGTTGGGTGAATCGTCATGAGAACATAAATGAAGATGATGTATTAGCCTCCTATGAGAAAAAGAGTTGATGAGAAAATCTAGATGAATCTCATGTGTAATGCATTGGGAAATAAGATATGTTGAGTGGATGTGCCTATGGACGAGCACAAGTGAACATGATCCTAGTGGTTGAGCACTGGTGAAGAAGTGGTTCTTCTCTATAATGTAGTGAGAAAAAGATATGGACATACCAATGGATGTGCCCCTATTGGATGAGCACTAATGGGTGAACAAGATCCCTTGCTATATTTTTCAAGATTTAGACCTCCCTGTAACCCTAATTGTAATGTAAAGGGTACAAGTCGGCCCCACCTTAATGTGATTAATAATTAATGTAAAAGATAATTAATCTAGTTAATATTAATTATAATGTGAGATAGTGAGGTCGGTCCTATGGTTCCAATAGACACTTATGTTCACAGGTCTAGTCTAGTATAAATAAAGGTAAATTCCGCATTGAGGAATCATATATTTTCTGTGAGTTTGAAAATTTAAGCAAGTACACCTTCTTGGGAAATGTGTGCACCTCTCTTGGGCGCTAGCCTTATTGGGTTTGAGAACCCTCTTGTGTGCTAGGTTTCATTGGTGGTGAAGGTATTTCTCTTGAAGAATATAGCCAAGGATTTTGGTTGGGGTTTCTACCCTTGTTGAAGGGTTTCCCAGGATACTTCTTGTGTTCTTGTGCATGGTGTTTCTTCTTGTGATCTTGGTTACTACAACATTATTGGTTATGGTTAAGTTAAATGATAAAAATGGAATGAACTTAATGCTTAAACTTTCTTATTGAAAAATAAACATGATATCATAGCATAGGTCTTGAAGAACCCATTGAAAAATCAAATTTCGATCATCCTCTCTCTTTTCTGCAAAACCGTATGACCCTCCTAGGGTTTCCATAAATTTCGTACGGCCTACCTCTTTGAGCAGTTTCAACACTTGTCACTTGGTTTTTGGGGATTAAAAGTACATAGGAGTGTACGGCCTCCTTCAATGCCCCTCTAACAAGCTTCATATCGCATTTCCGAGCATTTTGACTTTTTGGCCCTAGGGTTTCTAGGTTTTCTCTAATTTTTGCAGAAATTTCAGTATTAGGTTTTTGCAACTCATTGAAGGAGCTCTTGAGCTCACCAGTTTTCTCCCATATTTCAAAGGATTATTTTTGGTAGTAATAAGTACAAGAAAACCTAAAAGTGCTAGCCTAGCCTATTCGTTAGGTTTTATATCCCAGTTGACAAAGGGTTGTGAAGAATCTAAAATTATCATGAACAAAACTATGATGCAAGTTAAGCTTGATGGATCAAGAAACTTCAAGTTTCTGGAAGACTTGAGACTTCAAAGGAATATTTATTGTGGGTGATACAAAAAGGTGTCACTGTGACATACCTCCTTCATGAAAATGTCAAGAGATCAACCATGATCCATTGGATAAATCATATCATCACCCTCAGGTATGAACTTGTATATATATTATTTTTATCATTGTCATGAGGGAAATTGCAGGAGGAAGGAACCTTTTGCTGAAGTCATGTATCCAAAAGCATCTTAGAGCATTCAGAGGAACAACACACTCAAAGTGAAGACTCCAGGTTTTATTGTTGTAATTGTCATTCCTCTAAACCTATATTTCTAAAGTTTTCTACATTACAAGTCGGTGTTGTAGCTGTGACAACAATCCTTAAATTGTTTGAATTCTATAAATGAAATCATTATTCTCCTTTAGGAGATATTATTGTTTTGGTTCTTCCTGTTTTATTGTTCGAGACACGTTAACAACAAAGGACGGTGTTTATCCTTCAGAGGGAGCCACTTGACTCAGAAGGAGTCAAAACCATTTGAGAAAGAGGAAGAATGGAACCATAATTGGGGAAAGCAATGCAATAATACATGATCATAATATTTCTATGATTCTATGGGAAGAAGCATGCATGAAACAATTTATGTTCAGAACAAGAGTCTTCACCAGACTTTGAAAAACATAACTCTCGAAGAAGAATTCACTAGATTGAAGCCTGATATTGAACACTTCAGGATATTTGGGTGCCCAGTGTATTCTCATGTACCCAAAGAGAAGAAGTCTAATCCAAACCCTTCAGGGAGAAAGGATACATTTATGGGATAAAAATGAATCTTCAAAGAAATTTCAGATCGACATCCCTAGTCAGGGACAGATTGAGACAAGAAAAGATGTTGTCCTTGAAGAAAAGATAGCTTTTCATAGATCCAAATAATATTAGATGGATATTGATAATGAGACAATGCCTTCTCCCCCTTCAACAATTGAGAGGAAGACATACACTATTCCAACCGATCTAGTTTATCTAGTTGATATGTTCAGAGATATTGCAGTAGGGAATATAACGTCTGCCTAGGATCACTCTTCAGGAGGAAGAGAAACATACAAGCCTCTCAAGGAACATCCTAAGACAAAAAATATATGTTTTGAGCTAATATTCATCCATGAGCCACATCATTGATTATGAGCCTTGTCATAGAGAACCAATAGAAGAACAGTTATGGAAAGATGCCATAATAGAAGAATACTAGTATAGCTTAAAATAATGATGTATACGATATTGTTCAGAGACCAAAAGGAAATTTTTTGATGATTTCCAAGTGGATCTATAAGATCAAGCATGCAACTGATAGAAGTGTCAAGAAATACAAAGTGAGATATATATAGCCAGAGGTTTCTCACAAACAAAGGGAGTTGTCTATGATGAGACACTTGATGTAGTAAAACCGATACACTTCCATCTATATTACCATACATGAGTTGGAAACTATATCATATGGATGGATTCTTGATAATTTTGGGTTTCAATAAGAGTGTTGTTGATCCAAACCGATATTATTACAGTGTTGGTGATGAGAGCCTGATTTTGATGACTTATTCAGAAAGCCTAGATTTTGGATACAAGCAATCCTTGAATTTTGATTTCACAATGAAGGATATCAGTATTATGGACCACTTATTGGGACAAGAAGTATGATAGAGGACTGATGAGATTTTTTTTAAGGCAAGGAAAACATACAGTAGGAATATTAAAAGAAGTCCAGTATGACAAAATGAAAAACCATTGTGATGGATTTGAAGAAAATGATGATGATTCAGATGTGATTGATCCACAACTGATTGGATCATTCATGTATGTGGTTAACACTAGACCTAATTCATGCTATGCAATGAATGTACTTAGTCAATCCATGAGTCATCCGAGATAGACTCACTGGATAAAAATAAAGCATGTATTGAGATATATATATGAGGAATAGTTGGATATGGCCTAAGATATGCCTCCAATGTGAACTTGATTTTGTAGGATATGTTGATACAAATTGAGAAGAGAGTACATTGGACCGGAAGAGCACATCTAGTTTTTGTCTTACCATGAAGTTTTCCATGATTTCCTGATGCAACAAGAAACAAAACTCTGTGGCCTTGAGTACCACAGAAGCAAAGTATATAGCATCGAGTGTGCGAAGCCATATGGATTCACAAGATTCTGACATATTTACTTGAACATGAGATGGATCCTATGATGATAACCAAGAGCTGTGTGTAAATATCCTTGAAAACTCAATGTTTCCTAATGGATCGAAACGTGATGAGATGAAATATCCTTATATTAGAGATATGATGCAAAGGAAAATCGTACACATGCATTACCTTCCTACACATTAGCAGATTGTAGACATCTTCACCAAACTAACTTGGTGAATAATGCCTCCTTAGTTGAGAGGGAGTGTTGATGACTCCATCCAAGACAAAGTTAAAAGTACATCTGTGTGAGACTTAACATGATGACGAATGACTCCCTAGCTAAGAGGGAGTGTTGATGATTGCAACTATGTGAGACATTCACCAACTTACAAACCTGAGCGATGTTGATCATTGTAGCTATGTGAGACCTTCTCCATCTTACAAACCCGAGAGAAATCCCCTGAGAGGGGTGTGTGGTTCCTATATGAGACAGAGCTGGAACATAGAGGTGACCTCCTCCTTATAGAGAGTTGAGAAGAACTCCAGATGATTCTGCCATGTAATGCAGTGAGAAAGGAGTTTTGTTGAGTTGGACATGCCTGTGGCTGAGCACAAGGTGAACGTGTGAAATCCCAAAGTCCTATGTGCATCATTATGAGAACATAAATGAAGATGATGTATTAGCCTCCTCTAAGTAGAAGAGTTGATCGGAAACTCCAGATGACTCTCCTATGTAATGCAGTGGGAAGAAAGATATGTTGAGTGGACGTGCCTATGGACGGGCACACATGAACATGATCCTAGTGGATGAGCACTAGTGAAGAAGTGGTTATTTTGTGTAATGTAGTGAACCAAAGATATGGACATCCCTATGGATGTGACCCTAGTGGATGAGGACTAGTGGGTGTAAAAGATCCCTTGCTATATTGTTCAAGAGTCATACCTGTCTGTAAGCATAATTGTAATATAAAGGGTACAGGTCGGCCCCACCTTAATGTGATTAATAGTTAATGTAAAACATAATTAATCTATTTAATATTAATTATATTGTGAGTTAGTGAGGTCGGCCTTGTTATGCCAATGGACACTTCTGATGACATGTCTAGTATATTACAAGTAGAGTTAAATTCCCCATTGGGGAATCACATCTTTTGTGTGAGTTTGGAAATTTCAACAAGTACACCTTGGGAAAAGTGCACTTTTGGATGGGTTTTCTTCCCTTGTTGAAGGGTTTCCCAGGATACTTCTTGTGTTCTTGAGCATGGTTTTTCTTCTTGTAATCTTGGTTGCTACAACATTATTGGTTATGGTTAAGTTAAATGCTAAAAATTGAATGAACTTCATGCTTAACCTTGCTTATTGAAAAATCAACAACTTTGCCCTTATATTTTGTCCTTTTGAGCTCAACAATCTATGCATGTTGAAGTCTAAACTTTCATTTGATTATGTAGTAAATCTTAAATTGTTCATGATACAACTACTACCACATTATGACTTCAACTAATTTTTCCTTCATTAATTTTCTATACTTTCCTACTCAATTCACCCCTAACCCATGTCATAAAGGCACTTACCTCACTTGCATGTTGAGTTATCTCACTATTATATCATTTTACCTCAAATAAGTTTGATGGTGAAAACCTATCTTGAGAACCATCAGACCGTGGATTTCTTGAAAAGCATCTTGTTGTCAGGAATTCCTTGGAAATAATAATTTCTAACCGTGAAAACCCTTTTGGGTGAAATTATATAAATATTGTTTGAAAACCATCCTACTCACAAACAAGATATGAAAATAATAAAAGTGAAATCTAAATTCCATCCAAGTTAAGTTTCTCTTTACCTCAAAGGTGTACAAACTTGTTGCTCTATCAAGAATCCTATTTTAGATCTCAACTATAGAATATGGTTGCTACAAATATCATGTTACTAGTTATGAGATCTAAATCTGAGTCTACCTCTCATCAATGTTCTAAGTTTCCAAATATCAAATTACAACAAGCTCCAAGTACCACATCTACTCACTCATCTTAGCTCAATTCACCATTATGAACCAAGTCAACTTTCTTACCTCTCAGGATGTCATTATAGATCTTATGGACTTCTCACGTATGTGTAGGTATGTTTATTTTATAATATTTAAAAAGTAATTCATTGAATGCTAGGAGAAGTGTACTTGGAGAATTCTTTATGCCCCTTATGCTTTCCTTTCTATTGTCATACACCCTTTCCTATTTTTCAAATTTTTTCGAGGACAGAAACAACCTTTAGTTGTGGGGGGGAGAGACATTTGTACCTTTGGATCCCATACTCTCATACCACCTTTTTGGTCCCATATCACATACTCTCGCACAATGGTGTTATAAATTTTCCCCAAACATGACTTGTTGTTGTTCCTATAACACCCTCATTGGTTTCCTATAGCTCACCATTGTTTTGCATATTAGCACACCTCCACATTGAAATATGCCACTTGGAGGATGTTTTACATGATCAAAATATGCTTTGGAACCTATTAGATCATTGAAAACTCAAATTAGGTGCCCAGAGGAACTAGTTACCATAATGTTTCAATGGTTACATGAATTGCTATAGAGATCTAGTAACCATAGTGCAGATCTGATAACCATTCATTGGTTAGCATACTTGTGTTTCCTCAAATAAAAGTACTCCACTTGGAGGTTATTATAGATAATAAAAACATGTTTGGTTCCTTCTAAATAACACAAAATTCAAATAGGTTGCTCTAGGGGAGAAAGTCAAATCAAAAGTCAAACTTAGCAATTTGAAAAGTGTCAAATACACTTACATTTTGTGCATTCCATTTGCATGCATCTAAGGCTAAATTGAGACAAATAGAGACATGGGTTTTGTGCTCAATTTAACCATTTAGTTAAAGTCAAAACAAAAATCAAACTTAGCAATTTGAAAAGTGTCAAATCTACTTTAAGGACACTTACATTTTGTGCATGCCATTTGCATGCATCCAAGGCTAAATCGGGACAAATAGAGACATGGGTTTTGTGCCCAATTTAACCATTTAATTAATCACATGTGAAAATTTCTCTAAATATGCACAAGGAAGGTTATATGGGCTTGTTTTTAAGGTATTTTTACACATTTTTACCAATGTGTATGAGAAAGGTAAAATTCAAGTATTTTTGCACTTAATTAATCACATGTGAAAATTTCTCTAAATATGCAGAAGGAAGGTTATATGGGCTTGTTTTTAAGGTAATTTTATACATTTTTACCATTCTGTATGAGAAAGGTAAAATTCAAGTATTTTTTCACAATAGTGCCTTTTTTTTTTATCAAAATGAAAATTTGTAATCATGGTGAGGTGGGGAATGATAAAACAAAACCTTTCCATTTTGAAGAACTCAATTTGGCCTTAAAATGATCCCGGGGTGTACATTTTTGTGCACACGATTATAAAAACAAAAAGGCAAAAAATGGGATACGTAATTGTTTTCCCATTAGCATTTAACATAAGGAATAGTTGGAAGAAAAACACATACCTTACTAAGTTCCGTGGGCCTTTATCAACAACAAGTGATGCCTATGTTTGGATCTTCTTAAAGACTTGAGTAATCACCGATAAGGTGTGTACGTCTATTAGGGGTATGTCATTTTAGGACAATGTATCAACATTGATTGCAAGCATGTTTGAAATCTATATTCGAAGTGTTTTGAAAGCGGGAAATCACACTAATGGTGAGGGGAACATCACTTACATAAATGGAGATAGCATTAAACAACAACATGAAATTAACCTTTTTATAGTATCATAGAGGAACTATTTATCGAATTTTGATAAGCCCTAATCATTTTCTATTTTTGGTTGTGACTATAGTATTTGTTGTTAAATATAATGTAACCTCAACAATCTAACTGTACACTGCCAGCTATCCTGGCCAACTATAATTTCTATTCTTGATTTGCTTGAGCCTATTTAGCTCAACTATTTTCCCATTTCATAGTACTCCTTCAGACTTACTTCTCATTGTACTCTTCTTCATACATTCTAATATACTGTTTTCTGTTCTATTCTTTCTCTCTGCATTTCTTGCTTCACAAATTATCATGGTATCAAAGCTTCAACAGTAAGCCTCTTCACACAGGCTGGAGAGAAACACGATCCTCAAACAACACAGAGCTTACACAGATCTTGAGAGAATTCGACACAGACTTTTCACAAGGCTTGGAGAGCTATCCGTCATACTCTTGAAAGATTCTCGAAGGAAACTTCCATGAGGAAGTTGTCCACTCATACTCTCAAAAGATCAGCGTAAGAAGCTCATGCACCAAAGAAGAACGTACAATGCTCGAAAGATCGAAGAAGAAGAGAGTGCAGAAGAAGAAACTTTAAAGATTCTTGTAATTTTCAAGAATCATCAAAGAATTCACGAAGAAGAGCTTCAGAAGGCAGAAACGTTGAAGATTTCATAGAATTCGCTCAAATTTGTGAAAGATTGCTATAGAAGGCATAATCGTTTAAAGGTTTATGGGAATTCTCTCAAATCTGTCAAAGATTGTAGTAGAGAATAAAGAACTCGTGAAATTCTTTCAAATCCTTGAAAGATTCACAAATTTTTCTTCTACAAGAGAAAATTCCTTCAAATGCAGCAAATATCACATCTAACGCGCAAAGAATAGCCATCGCGGTCGTAAGATTCGTCCCCCGAAAAGATCCAAGGTGGAAATCCAGTTCAGAAGGGACGAGGAGAGTGCGAAAAGGCAAAATAATTTCAGCTGTTAGATCTTGCACAAAGGACCAACAACCATTGGATCAGCAAGAAAGTGCATGAGGTTTAGTCCTCTGAAGTGCACAGGAGAAATTTCGACTTGTGAAGTCGCGAAATCCCGACATCATCAGGACCATCCATCAAGAAACACGTGGCGAGATCTCGGCATTTCACTGACTTGTAAGGTGTAAAGGTCAGAAAACTGGCGTGAGAATTCGTGAATCGTGAAATCTCGAGTCATTCTGGACCGTTGGATCATGAAATATTGTGAGCTGTCGATCTTATCCCATCGCAAAATCTGGGATTGGGAGTTGGATGAGTGAAGGAGACTGCTCTCCAAAACCCCGATATGTGAAATATCGACATCATGTATCATGAAATCCCGAGAGGATTGTGAGCCATCCATCTCAGACGACACGTGGCAGCATATCCAATCCATCACTCCATCGACATTTCGGAGTTTGGGATATCGGAGGTTTTGTTGATGAAAAACACTCCACAGTGAAAGTCATGAAATCACGATTCACGAAATATTGATAAGATCACAGCCGTCCATTTGTTTGGACACGTGGCAGACATTGAGGAAACGGTCGACATCTCGACAATCAGGGTTCTCAGTTGACAGGGAATTTGGAGTCGCAAGTCACAAAATCGCGAAACAACAAGGACCATCCATCTTGAGGGGATGCATGGCGTAAATCGGAGGGCTCAGGAAAAGTCTCGAAAGGGAAGAGTCTATCGGCACATCGGGATTCGATAAATCGCGAATCATGAGGACAAGGGATCAGGTTTCTTTATGGTGAAAACCCCGTAAATGATTAGAGCCGTCCATTTTGAGGAGACACATGGGAGATATCGGTAGAACCAATCGACACATCAGGGTTTGGCGTTTTGCGGATCCTGGAGATGAGACGTCCAGAACATATCAAATCACGAATTCATGAGGATAATTTAGGATCGTCCAATATAGGAGGACGCATGGCGAAGATCAAAGTAATTGGTAAATTTCTCGAAAGGAAAGGTCATCCATTGTAAAATTGAGAATCGGGAAATCGGGGATTCCGTGGACAAGAGGTCCAATGCATTTTGACATTCGAAACCCCGAATCCTGATAAGAGGTTTGACTGCGGTCTTATGAGTTCTAGTCATAAGATCTGGACCATCATATCACAGGAAGATCTCGACCGTTGAATTGTCCAAAGGCATATTTCACATTTCGGCAATTTGAAAGACAGAGAACCGAAAAATCCCGTAGCTCTTTAACATCAAGGCGTGTGGTCACATTGAACGAAGACTAAGGGAAAATTCAAGGCCGATAAGCTCTCTTTGGCCATCGACAAATTGACGTTTCAACGATCGGAGGTTGGAGAGACAAGAGATTGGAGGACTCGTATAATGAAGTCCCGACGTCAGAATTGCGAAGCCAAAAACTCACGAAATATTGAACGCAGAGTCCTTAAGTCACTGCAAATTATATCCAGGAGACAAGTAAGTAAGAATTTTGTTTCTGTTTTGTTCAAATTCTTTAATATATATATATATATATATATATATATATAT
>SNQJ01S0086198.1:0-12381 GCA_010110895.2 Picea sitchensis | reverse complement strand
TCATACCTGTAACATCCATTACATTGAAATTTGGTTGATATGCATATTATTGGGTTATTGGTATGAATGTATTCACATGATTTATTTTTTTAGTGATGATATTTTTGCTATTTGAAGGGGGATTCTTTATTGTGGTGCAGAATAAAATAATTGAAAAATGTAGGTACTTCCACACAAGAACAAACACTTACAAAACCAGTGGTTGTTACATAAGAAACAACCAAAAGATTCTTAGATGCAACTTCTAGAACTACTACCCATTCTTTTAGAAGAAGACCTAATCACACAATTAGGAACTCCAATGCATTGTTGCATGAGAGCATGCAACATGTTCAGTTTGGGGGATGTTGAGCCACCAAATTACCCTCCCTTTTATCATATTTCCACAACCTTTCCATTGACTTTTAATCCTTTTCCACTTATCATAACCTTGTATTAAGTCAATATTAATGCTTTATGTGGTATTACATTCAATATATTTTTCAGTGTATTTATTTTAGTATTTTAAGTGAATTTATGATTAAATGATAGAAATATAACATGCCTTTACTTATATTTTAAAGTTGGGTTAGTTTCGTAATGATTATAGGTACATTTGGAGCTTTTAATAATGCAAATTTTTATCACTTAGCTCCAAATTCGAATTTTCTCTTCCACCATTGAAGATTTCATGAGGAGTTGGGATGATCATTTAAACATATAGGATAAATAATAATGTTGAAGACTTGGATAAGATTTGTTATCACATATCTTAGAGATTTTGGAGATATCTTTGATTTCCTAATCTTTATCAAAAAGTTGTAACCACATGAGAGATTTGTGGATTTGAATTAATTGGTGTTTATCTTAGTTCCATAGAAAGTTTATGTATAAATAACAGTTCATTCTCCATTCCAAAGTCGAGGACTCTTGGAACATATGTCTAGACTATGATGGAATAAATAAAGTTTCTTGATATTTCATTTCACATAGATTCTCATTATCTAGTTCTATAAATAACATGTTTTGATTTAGTGTTATGATGTTATAGTTTAGTTGGCTACCATAAAGTCTTAGGAGACAAAGCTCACTCCACGAGAATGTGGTGTATTTTTACTTATGCAATTTGATTTCATAGTTAGTCTTTACATTGGTGCATGTGTGGTGTGTTTCTTTTCCCACATTGTTATTTAGTTTTTATCCTAACTCACCAATAATGGAATGATGATAATTTATGGAAAGAAGGAAATTCTAAAATCATGCAAAGAGATAACTTGGTGATGGTAGGATCCTGGTAGCATGATCAGTGCCTAGTACATGGTCATTTCCAAGAGTGGATGAGTTACTTTTGATTTTATGCAAGTGTGTTTCGTTTATCCACTCACTCATGGACTGTAATTGAAATGATTATTACAGGGTATTGTTTCATGAACATTCTAATCTTAGAATTGAATGATGATTGTAACTTGTTACTTCACATTCTCAATCTTAGTAAATGACAATCTCAGAGATGAATGTATTCCTTTGAGAATGTGTTTAGTATTTTTCTTTTATCAAACTTAGTTTTTTTTGTTACTGCAATGGTTGTTCAAAATAGATAAGTACTACAAATAATATAATTTTACACATACAGTGTTTTCGTTTCACAAGTTTACGAACTCTTGGATTGATAATTAAATATAACAAGATTTAGACATATAAATCAATTGGCATCAGTCATGCATTTCTTTTATGAAACCCATGGCTAAGCCTTATAGTTTCTCGTTCCAAATTCACAACTCCCAACCTAGCTAATTTGGTCACCTGTTTCTAATAAGAAACCTATGGTCGAGTCATGTAGGTGTCTTTTTGGAAACATTTCAACGGTTTAACTAGATGTGTCTTGGCTTGGGAAGGTTTCAGAGATTTTGTAACTAGTTTGTGTGTCCTTGGGTCCATGTTTATTGTCTCATTTTCTTTAATATTAGATTTAGAAGCGTCACATAAAATTTGTCATTTTTAGGTGATTTTCATTGATCCTAACTTGAAAATAGTGACCTTTCCAAAACTATAGTGAATCTCATTGTTTGATTTAACTATTCTTTGCATCCTTACTTTTCATTTTCATTATAAGTGAAATAAAAAAATATATTACACTCCATGGTCATTTTTCTTTAGCATTTTTGGGTTTCCTTTGAAAGTTACATTGGTGCATTAGTTTAATTTTTTGGATCTAATTTTTTTTATGTCATGAAGTGGCAATTTAATTTGGATTGAGTGATTGATGGGTTGTTTTTAAATTGTGAAAATAAATTTATTGTTCCTTTCCTCATATAGTTTCCATTGAATATAGAAGAGAGCACATATTTTTCATTTTCATTCTTTGGTTTTCTTTGAATTAAAAAGAGTCAAAAACACCATTAATTCCATTCCATACATTTTTGAGTAATAAAAAACCACTAAAAAATGAAATAAATTAAAGTCAATTAGAAATTTTTCATTTTAGTGAATGAACATAGCGTAATTATAACACCTTGGTGTAGGATTGGAGAGTACACTCTCCAAGGACATAAAAAAAATCTAGGAAATTCACTAATGACTGCAAAATTGATTAGTAGAAAGGAGTTCTTTCCACAAAATCATCTCTAACATATATGTCAATCATGAGGTCAATCTAGGCAAGTGGAGTAGATATCCCATCTTCAGTTGTTTAGTGGGATTATTGTGTGTACAAGTTTTTTTGGGAGAAGTGGCAAGTCCTTGAGGCGAAAACACTTCATTATGAAATTTTAGGTTCATATTCCTTTCCAACACATGTAGTATTCACCTATGAATAATTCTCTTGGTCGTTGATTGTGAAGTGGTAGGCATAGTTACTTTTCCTAGGGAATTACATAGGTGACTGTAAGTGGCAAGTTCTTGCAATACTTGAGGAAAACATATATTATCTATGCCATGTCCCCTGGAGGGTGCCCGTCTTCATGAGGGTACTTGTACCTTGGGAATTTGTAGTATAAATACTATTGTAACTGTCTCTCAAACTTTCTTTATACTATTCTTTGAGACTTGACATCCTCCATGCTTTTTTGGTTTTTGGAAGGCCCCTTTAACTAACAATTTGTTTTCCTTTTGAAAATTCATATTTACTAGGGTATGCTCTATGGTTTTTTGTGTCTAGTTGGCCATAGGTTATTATTTTTCTTTTGGTTTAAAGAACATTTTTCATCATGGAAAATGAACATCTTCATTGATCTCGTCAATAGAAAGGAATTCCTCATGAAATAGAGGAATTGCTTCCCACCAGGAAATGACAGTTGTCCACATTAGAAAACATGAACACAATAGAATTCAAAATTCACACATGAGATCCAGAGGAGTCTAAATAGGTGGAGATTGAAGTCATTGATGAAAGTCCTCCACTAAAATTTAGTTTGTCTTTGAATGGTCCTTGTGACCATTTACTCCTTCAAGTGCGTACAACTTTTGGTGAGTCCTTTTCATTTTTTAACAATCCTCATATGATTTCATGCATTAGTTGGTAATATAGCATGGGAGGACCTATTACCATTCCCTCCAATGTGATAGGATGAGTCATAATAACAACCTCTTTACCATCAATAAGTGGGATAGTTTCTCCCACACTTTTTCCTCTTATGTAACCATTCCATTTGGGAAATTCCTTCAGTCAAGCCACTTCCTTCCACAAGTCATCCTAGATTTAGTATGCTCACTAAGTCCACACAAATGCACACTCCCAATTTTTTTTGGTGGGGGGAAATCCTTGGTTTTACCATTGGAAGTGGGTTTCGATCTCTTTCTAGTATTCTTATAGGTGGCACCATAATACCAAATGCCAGTTTTCTATTTAGTTGGAGTGTCAATCTTTGGTTTGGTCCTTCCACTAGTGTTTTTACAAGTGTTGGGGGTACTAATGTAATTGGGGATAGTAATATGCAATGAGCACCAGGTCCATCAAGATTGCAAGGTCCATCGAAGTTTCCTTTCTTGGTGACTTTGAATCTACCTGGTTTATCCAGGTTTATAAATGACCTCCTTAAAAATCGACCTCGGTGGCTAACAATTCCCACCAAATTAGAATATGATATTCCAAAGTTTGACATTAAACCAATGTAATATCCTTCCATGGACATCATGACCTATCACCTTTGGTGTTTTTTGAACTCATTGGTTGATGATAGCATAAGTTTGAGACTTTTCTAGTATAACTTGAAAGGAATTGTTTTCAAGTGGTACATTGAGTTATATGGTGGTTGATTTAGTGAATTTTCATTATTATCCATGGAATATTTGATAATTTCAAAAAAAAATCATCTAAATTTTTTGCAGATGAAAGTCTTGGGATACCACTTGTAAGGTACTAGATTATATTATGCACATAATAAATAAAACCATTGTAATTTAATTATATAAAAAAGAGAAAAATATAGTACAAAGTGACACAACTGATTCGAGAAATGATACATTTATTATTTTGATAGGCAAGTTCACTTGCCTCTTCGAGGGGGAAACCTCCAGCAAAGTAGGGCTCATGTGCAAAATAATTCTCAAGAGAAAAAAATTGATTCTTTATAATCCTATTTATACTATTTCGATCTCCTAGAGAACATTATAAAGGAGGATAATTCTAGAAGCAAAACCTATTATTAAGTATTCTTACATTATATGTGTTGACATTATTACATAAGACTTATTTACTAATGTGTGCCTTTATTACAGAGAATAACATATTATTTTACCTACTTGAGGGGTTAGGGAGGTTAGGACCTGAACAAGATCTCAGGAGCTTCATCATCTAAGAAATATGAAGACAACTTCCATTGAAAAGGTATGCCATTCTCTCTGTCTTCCCCCCAGTGAAAAAATGAATCAATTTTTTTATATCTAGGGGAACCTCATAATTATCTATACGTGTTGCCTCTATTGGACCAAGGGTAGGTCAAAGGGAGGTCTGGTTTATCGATATAATAGATTTACCCATAACAGTAAAATAACATCTTTGTAACCCATTCGTTTTTCTCTTCTATAGATAATAGTTTCTCTAACATGTACTTCAATCTATCACAATTTGTTTTAACTTTGAATTGTCTTCTTATTAGGTAAGAGAAAATTTATTAGTTGCATGTAGTATGTACACCATTTTGTTTTCATAAATGGGTTTGAGTAAGTTTTTTCCTTTAAGTATGTTAATATCAAAGGAAATGGGCCTTCCTTCTTGCATTAAAACTGCATCAATTCCATGGCTCGAGGCATCACAATCCATAATAAAGGTTTTTTTGAAGTCATGTGTGGCCAAGAGAAGAATCATACACATAGCCTCCTTAAGCTTTTAAAAAGATTTGGTTTCTTCTTGAGTCTAAGAAACTTCCTTCTTTAATAATTTTGTTATAGGTGATGTTATTTGACCACAGTTTTTGACAAACTTGTGGTAATAACCTATCAATCCTAATAATTCTCTAAGTTTCTTGAAGGTTTTAGGAAATGGCCATTCCCTCTTAGATTTAATTTTATCAGGGTCCACTTTGACACCTTCATCAGATATAATATGATCCAAATATTCCAATTCTTGAACCCCAAAGGAACACTTGAAAGGATTTGCATAAATTTGTTTCTCTTCCAATAGTTTTAATACTCTATCAACATTTTTTACATTCGATTCCCAATATTTTCTATAGATTAGTATGTCATCATAAAATACTAACACAAATTTTCTAAGCAAGGGTTTGAAAACATAATTCATCAACCTTTGAAATTTTGAAGGTGCATTAGTAAGTCCAAATGTCATAAACAAAAACTCATAAAGAACTTCATGTGTTCTAAATCCTATTTTGGGAATGTCTTCCTACCTCATTCTGTACCGGCCCCTCTGTTACGACTAGGAAAGTGAAGCACAAAGGTAAATTTTATTTTATTTTTTCTTTTGAAAGCATTAGGAAATTAACATCATCAATAAAATTCATAGCATCACATAATCTACGACATCATAAGTAAAATAATTACAAGCGATTCATCGTCGTAATCCTTAATGGTGCAACCAACTCATCAATCATAATTAGTAACGACACATAATTAACACATCATCGCATTATATAACGACAAAAAATCAACAAGTATCATAAATGGTGATGCAAGATAAACTCATCACATAAATATAGCACAGAGAAAACTACCCACCCAACCTACCCTACAAGGTTAGGACCTCCAAGACATATAAGAAACCCTAAAGCCCAAGATTCATCTGATTGATTTTGACCATTTAAGGTCTTAGGGCTCACGACTTTTCTGAGGAACAAGGAGGTGTCTACATCCCAATAACACAATCAAGTCCAAAAACCAATTAGCTAAATTAACAACATCAACGATAACCAATGGCATAATAGTTTTCTAATAACCAATCACACATCACATAAATTCCAAGCTGCAAGGGAATTTAATTACTAAGTCAATCATACAATGAAATAAGTTAAGGCACAATGTAATAGAATTTATTTTATTTTCAAGGTGCAGAGAAGACATCTATTTCACTTCAAGGGATGCAATTAGCCAATCATTGAACTCAACAATAATCAACATAATTTCAAGGTGCGTTCGCGGTCTAATTACCGAATTAAACATAATCAACATCATTCAATGTGTGTGAGTCATCTAAGGCATATTCATTTATGAATCATCCTTAGTCCATAGCACAAGAAATCAAACTACTACACAATCATGCATCAATGGTACTTAATGGCGCAAGGTAAGCTAATCACTTTATCATTCAAACATCAACACCAACTTCATGGTGCATGAGTAATCTACTTACGTAACCATAAAATGAATTGAAGACTAGATTATACATCATAATAACCATCAAGAGTCCAACTATAATAACATATGTCAATTTATTGATGCAGTTAGCCATCTATGTTAGCAATTAAGTAATGGTATAAGTATAATTTACCAACAAGAAATGATTTACCAACTATAAACAATTTCTACGCCACAACCTTGACTGTTACTTTAGGGATTTATTTCTCTTACCATTCCAAAGGGTTGATAGTTAGGAGCTAACCACTAATATAAATAACCTTCTTAACAAACATATAAGATTCAAGACCATTTTATATATTTAGATATAATATTTCCCTAAAGATCAATCTTCTCAACTATGCACAAGGGTTGTCACTACTTCATTAATATTATAAAATTTATAAGAAATAATCACAAAAAGACATAAAAATAATCTTGAGCTATATTCATAATCTTTTTATAAAAGACTAAGAAGATCAACCTAAAAATCACTAAAATAATTATGGGTGAAATCACGAAGGTGGGTTGCACTTTCGTGACAATCAGGTCTCCAAAATTCCGAAAAACATTTTTTCAGCCGAACTAATAATCTTTTTCGGCCAAACTATTTTTTGGCTGAAAACATAAACGTCAAATCGAACGGTGCAATAACCGCCCCCTCAATTTGCATGTACAAATTTGGTTGGCCAGATATTTTCTTTCTGACAATCTGTTTTCGGCCGAACAATTGTTTGGCCGAACTATATTTTGGTCAAAAAATAGTTCATCCGAACTATCTTTCGACTAAAATCTTGTTTATATATTAACCACACATCGATATTGGAATGTTTTACAAAAAAAATTTGTGGTAAGTTGTTGTGTGTTGTCATTTTCTATCATGAGCGGTTGTGTCGTGAGTGTAGGGAGGTTGTGTCATGAGTGGGTTTGATCTCTGGTCACATGTAATACCCCGTCATTCACAAGGTTGTGTCGTGAGCAGTTGTGTTTTCTGAGGTCACCGGGAGGTCGTGAGCGCAACAAATGTGAGCACAACCGAGGTTATCGAGAGGTCGTGAGCGTAGGGGTTGTGAGCACCACGGTCATCGTTGCGTTTGCAATAGGTAAGTTTCTAAACCATCTATGTATGTTTAAAATATTTGTTGTAAATGTAAATATTTGTTTTAAACGTTTGGACTGTTTTAAGTTTTAAACGTTTGGACTGTTTGGACTGTCTCTGAATAACTAAGAAAAATAACCTTTTGAAACTATCCATATTACGGCCCCACCCGAAAGACCCGGAACCGACCTGGAGTATTTTACAACAACAGGCTGTGATCTAAGGCCCTCCCCCTATTTTATAAGTCAAGCCTAAGAGTGCATTTTTGTCATTTCCTCTTCAGTAATTTTTTAAGCTTCTACGTGCATAGTTCTTGATGAACCTCTGGTAGTACCCAGCCCTAGAAACACCGTAACCTCTATCTGCATCTTGGGATCATCTAGTTGTAGAATGACTGAGATCTCTTTCATCCGATTCACCAACATCCCTTCCTTGCAAATCACATGCCCCAATAGAGTTCCATACGAGGCAGTGAACATGCATTTCTTCAGGTTCAGCGAAATCTGCAACTGCCTACATCGTTCGAACATCAAACCTGTAATGACCCTACTTAAATAGGTGTATATGATAATTAATTATAATTAATTTAATAATATAATTGTCCTAAAAGATTAGCTAAACCTTAATTATTTCTTAAAATAACATTTACTAATTAATTATTATTAATTAGTTATTCATGAGTGTCAATGATTAATTTAAGTATTAATTAATTCATTAATAAATAAAGTAAAGAAATAAAAGGAGGATAATAAACTATATTGATAAATTAAGTTACGTATCCAACAAGGGATAACATATTAAATACATGAGGATAAAATAATAAAGGGGGGGATAAGGGGCATTAACGGCGGGAGGATAAGGAGGTAATAAATGGGTTAGGTATGGAGTAAATGAGGCAGGGAAGTCGGTGAAGGAGGGATAAGGAAGGGAAGGAGGGGGACGGGAGGTTTTTATGGGGTATCATGTAACATCCTCCTAGTTACGACAACAACTCTGAAAGCAGGTGCAAAAGTTTTTTTTGATAAGGTGTGTGCGTGCGTGTAGAAGTAACAACACACTTGACTCTACCTCACCACTCAACAATTAGCAAGACGCAACCACGAAGTTCAGCACAAGAAGACCGAAGGCACTCAACAAGTAGCTGCAACAATATACGACCATAGGCAGGCGGCGCACAACACAAACATTAAGACATACTGGGGGTGCACAACAAGAACACAGAGGGAAGAATCCATGGTGTTAGGGTTATTATTTCTGCATAGGAAAGCAGGGCGTTTAGTCTTATGTCTTCTCGAAAGAAGATTAGACAGGCTCCTGGCCGACTGCTCAGGAAGAAACTAGTAACCCAACCTAGAATAAGATGCAAGCATGAGGAACAAAACATGACGACCCCAACATATTATAGTGACAACAAGAAATAAACTTCGTTAGACATGAGGCATACAACTAGCAGCTGTGAGCCGAAAACGACACTAGGTGTTACATACAATACAGTCACAGATGGAAGAATCCAACAGTAGAGTTTACTATTTCTGCATAGAAAAGCAGGGCTTTTAGTCTTATGTCTTCTCAAAAGAAGATTAGACAGGCTCCTGGCTGACTGCTCAGGAAAAAACTAGTAATCTTTGTCAGGTGTGTCACAAGAGTGGAAACCCTGCCTTTAAAGGGCCCGAGACTCTTGATACGGCACTGGATTCTTTACACCAAAAACTCACACCCACAGACATGTCTCCTAAGGCTACCAGGGGGTGTCTACATCCCACCCGACAATAGTCCCAACGCAATAAAAATGATTACAACCGAGTACAATAATACTTAAAGATACCATGATCACTACGAAAAGCACAATCCAACGAACTCTGACAGTAACCAACCCTCAATAGAATGAGGCATTGTCCACCACTCAACTAGCATTAACATTCTGATCGATTACTGCTTGTAAATATCATTTAGTTCACTGCTGCCCAATATACCCCGAAAAGAAAGGATAACAATTAATTTTGACCCCCAATACTAAATCCTAAGGACTGATTGTACATAGTTTAAGGCCTGGCGTTTTTATAATTTAACAAAATTGACACACTCAACCACATAACCATAATGATAACTACAATATCTCTCTTTTCAAAAGCCTAACATGTATTTCATTACCTCACATTCATTGATTATATAAATGTCTAGACCTAAGGGAAGATAACCATAACTATTTCATTGGAACGATATAAACAAAGCCCTGTACCTAAGCTGATTTACTTCACCTTCTTGTCATGACATTATCTTGACTTTCCTTACCATAAATGACCATTCTAATCAAACCATAGTATTAAAACGAAAATATTAAAACCAAATATTAAAACCAACCAGTAAACCACAATGTTACACCACAATATTTGACCACTTAATATTAAGCCATATTATTTAACCACTTAATATTAACCACAATATTAAATCAAATATTACAGTGATAATACTAAACCATTATTATAGCAATCATACAACCATATAATTATAACAAAACCGCATTATTGAGACTGGAATTTTAAACAGCGTATTAAAACCATAATAATGAACAGAATTGTTCAACCCATAATATTAAAATGATAAAGTTGGAACCCAAAATTAAACGATAATATACCCCAACATTAGTCGACAGTATTAACCAGAATATTGAACAACAATATGGACCCATGATATTAATCGATAACATTGGAACCATAATGTTAACGTTTTATCAATACCAGCTATTAAACGCTAAAAGAATCCCAAATATTAGTACCAGGCTCATTTTGGAATATGACGACAGTCATAATAGAATCATAATATTAATACCATGCTCAATTTAAAAAGGATCCATACACGAAATTATTGGAGGACAGGAATAATGCATTGAGGTAAACTATCCACCGGGGGTGCAGTAATAAATGCTCATGACTGCGCAAACACAACAATACAACACATTGATAAAACATAAATAAAACGTAGCACATGAACACACACTTAATATAGAAACGCCCACAAATAAAATGCAGTGATAATAGCTTCTGAAGCGAAGAGTTCCCAAAAACGAATGCCATCATTTCGTAAATGAAGACAGCATAATAAAAACGAAATGCCCATCAAGAATTATGACACCCACAGTCAACAAAAAAAAAAGCGCCACTATATATAAAAGAAAATGCTTCTGTACAATTTGCCCACGGTACAAAAAGAGACGCCCAATAAATACAAGAAATATAATGATGCTCATTCTTTATGAGAAGCAGACCACGCACGCAGAGGTAAACGCCCAATAAATGCAATGAAATGCTGAATATAACAGTATACGAAAACGCCCAAGAATAGTGGAAAAATGCCCAATGTAATAGTGGCAAAAAAAATGCCCAATAACAGTGCCAAACGCCCAGTAACAGTTGCAAAAACGCCCACTGTATTTGATCAAACGACTAATGTAAGAGTTTTCTCACTGTGGGTGATAAATACACCCAAATACAAGAGTGGCTTACGGTATCTAATGAAAACGCCCAACATGAGAATGCTCATTCCGAAGGAGAACGCATACCCTTCGAGCCACATACTAGAAAGTAGAATGCCCAACGAAGTCCATGCATCCAGAGAAATTCAATCAAGACACAGAGAAAATCACCAGAAAAATGCAGGAATTTACATTACATTAACGTAGAGATTAATGGCCAATGTCGACGGATAAATCAACAGAGACAAGTCTATCGGAAAGGGTGATTTCACACATAATTACCATTTCGTCACTCAGCAATCGTTTAAAAATTTCAGGAGGTTCCACAAACATTGTAAAAACTTATTCTATGTAAATCGTCCATGAAAATGACAAATGCAACAACCCTTAAAACATTTTAATTCCATTTCACTCTTCCAACAACAGTCAGATCTACATTAGTTCTAGTGTCTTCTATTCTACCAAACAAGCGACCATACCTTATCCTCTTCGCCTGCCTTGAAGGATGACCATGCCTCGATTGATGTCTCGCGCTCCTTACCTCTCCTTCTTGCCGACCGTGGAAAGCTCACCGGTACCTCCCAGCCAATCGCTAGGGGTACTCTACTTCCCCCTTAGCCCCCTGAGCCACAAAGGGGACACACAAGATCTAGAGATAAGACTAGCTTCTCAGCTCACCTCCAAGGCTGAGCTACCACTCCAATACAGGTGAGATAAACCCAACTCCTCACAAGCAATCCGTCAAGCCTCAATCCAACAATGTAACATTGCGCTAACCGTTCATCCCCTCTTCCTTCTTTTCCCCTTCTTTTATAGAAATTTGAGACCCAACTACTTTCCTAAACATTTTTAATTTAATTTTTTAATGACAAACCTCTAAAAATTCTCTACCGTCCAAGTGTCACTCATCCCTATGGTTCTCCAAAAATTAATTTATTTTTAATAATTAAAAGACTCAATTCCCTCACCCCCCCAAAAATCTCTCCTTAAATTACTCCTAGGGTTCCTAGATCCCCTCTCATGCTTTTAATAACTTTCCTAAAAT